>JAURVB010013371.1:0-64167 GCA_033002965.1 Piper betle | reverse complement strand
GGTTTAAATAGTTTAAAGACTCAATATTGCCTAAGAAAGAACCTTGCTCTGATACCAAATAAATTTTAGAAGAGTCTCAGAATTTGAGATTTTTTAATTTACTCTTTTTTTTAGAACTTTAAGTTTATAATTTTCTTAAAGATTATGCAAAACACTACAAAATATATTGAAATTATTAGAGTTCCTAATAATATTATGGTTAAACTTACTATAGGATTATGTATGTGCAGACTTATTAACTGCGTCCTATCTCTGGCGATAACAATAGTAAAATACATTCAACAGCTAACGCACACTAATACTGCTACAACTATGATTACAATTGTTCCTAATAATATCAATTCTATACTGACCATTAACTTGTTTTTTACCAGTTAAAACTAACAGTGTTTTTAATTAGCCCACTTCCCTTTTTGGCATGTTCCTTTGGAATTAACGGCTAAATGACTTCCCGTCTTGATGCCAATATCCTGGACTCAGAGGCCTTTATCAGGAAAGTCCAAGCTAAATTAAATCTTCTTAGTTTTAATGATAATTAAGCTTTTTCATATGGCATAAGACACTTCAAAAATACATAAACACACATATAATATCTTTAATTTAAAAGCACATAAACACACTTACAATTGTTTTAGATCTGCACGATCTATTACAAACTGGACTCCAAACTTGTTGTAGACTCCAAGAATTTCTTCTTGCAACCACTTACTTCTACAAGCACACAATGAATCCCTTTTATAGACTTGGATTCGACTCAGCATTTAAATGAAACTTTACAAGTCCGGACATATCCGGTTTTTACATGATATTCTCTTTCACATCCATCTACCACTTTTTGACACATCTCTTTTTTTTTACAGCCTCATATATTTATTGGTGAGGAATTCTCCACGTAGTCCAGATGCTTGGTGAGGAATTCTCCATCAGTAGTCCAGATTCTTGGTGAGGAATTTTCCACGTAGTCCAGATTCTTTTAGATATCTCTGAGGTATTGTCTGGGAATCCTGGGTGACGGCATGCCACTTTCTTCATTCTGAGAGTCTTCAGTTTCGTTAGGGTCTTGGGCATCTTGATATTCATCATATTCATCACTGTCCTGTTCAGATTCATTTTCCTCCCAATTCCGCCAATTCCTCTCTTGGTGAGAAGGATTAGCATACCTATCTTGCATACTTAGATGAGGTTGTTGAGGCTCAGGCTGATTAGGAACTACCTGATCATCTGGTTGCACGTCCTCATTAGGAACCACATAATCTTCTTCATCTTCATCCTCCTCCATATGTTCCTCAGCATATAAATGAGCATTATAAACATAATGTCCATTTTGAGTATTGTAAACATAATGTCCATTTTGAAAGATTCCTTCCACAATATCTTCCTGGGTAATGTGATGTCCTTCACTAGCAAATGGGCATCTCATCTTCCAGTGTCCTGGGCCATAGATTTGGATGGTCCGGCCTTCTGCTAATAAGTTATAACTAGCCCAGTGAGGATGAAATTTCCTTCTCCTTTCCTGTTCAATATGCAAATAGAAGTTTATATCATCCATGAATTCTATATCATATGGGTATGAGTTTGTATACTGGGCCGACTGGAGAGGTACTAGAAATATTTCATGTCGGGCTGGCTCTTCAGTTAATCCATGGCTTTTTGGTGGTATGGAGTAGATTTGGGCCTGTACAGACTCTGTCGTAGTAATATTGCCTATGGTGATCTTCCATTTTTCCCCAAAAATAAACACTTCTTCAGGTCTGTTAAATATGATGTAGTCTATCATGCCATAATCCAGTAGATTCATGATCTGACTTCGCGACAAGGAGCACTGAGACATATTGATCTGTGCCTTCAAAAATCCAGCTGGTTGATCATGATAGCTAAAATATTCCTGAGTTACAGATAAACCATCATATAGATTTCCATGGTGAGCTACCATTAGAAAATTCTGTAATTCAATCATCTTTTGATAAAATCCCATCCGAGCCTTTTCTGAAATAATTACTTCTACTTCTGGAAAGGCTTCAAAAAGAGGTTGCAGGGTAATGCATGTGAACTGGGGCATTTTAAGTCTCACAGATAAACATTCCAAAGTCCTATTGCAGTAGGGTATTCCAGTTTTCTTGTGTCTTTGAAGCTTCATTAAGTAATCATTCTGTACTTTTACCATTTCTTCCAAGTCTTTTGTCCTTTCATTTAATTCTTCTTGAAGCTCTATTATTTCTTTCTTCTTAATTTCCAGCTTGATCTCCAGTACATCATTCATCTCTTTTAGTTGTCTATTTTCTTGCTCTTGCATCATATTTTCCATCTCATAATTTGCCTGCATGATAGCAACAGGAGTTCCACCTTGTTCCACATAATAATCTGGTCCCAGACTGCTTCTAGCATATGTTAAGGCATCTTCCAATGTATAAAATCCTTTGTATACAGGCCATTCATGTCCATTAGTCGCTTGTCTGACTGAGTTCCATTTGACAAATACTCCTGTCTGATGTCCTTTTGTAACTACATAATGGCTAAAATTCTTTGAAGCTGGTTTTTCTGGATGGAGCTCATATACTGACATAGAGCTTGGAGAGCTCTGTGCTTTTGGAATGTAGACTTACTATTCCATATGTTGTCTACCAAAGCCTGCTGGCTTTCGTCCAGAGAAATATTGTTGGGAGCTTCATACTTATTTTCAACAAAAGAAAACAACTGGAAAGGTCCAAAATTATAGAGCCTTATTGGTTCATCCACATAAGATACCGACTTAGGTTGGACTTTCATTTTCTCTCTAAATTCCCTTGCCGTCATCCTTTTTGATGAAGAAGATGAAGAGGCCATTATCCTATCAAATAAGCTTATTAGCATATAACTGACTTTTAAGGAGTCATAACCCTTAGTTTTTAAAGAACTATAACTTATTGATTTTAGAATTGATCTAAAATCATTGATTTTTAAGGAATCATAACCCTGAATTTTAGAGATTTCAAACTCTTTATTGTCTTGAAGGCTCCTTTCTTCAAGAATTAGGCAATGTTCTTCCTTTTTCCTGCAAATTTTCTAGATAGAATATCAGCTAATACATTATTTTTCCCAGAAATATGTTCGAATTTTACTGTATAACCCATTCCTTGTATGACATTTTGAAAATTTAACCATCTTTTTGAATTATGTCTTTTGCTATTTTGGTTTTCCATAAATTTTACTATGTTTTGGCAATCTGTTCTTAAGGTAAACTTTTTATTTAAATATAACTTAAAATTATTTATGGCATTTATCACCCCTTGTATCTCCATATCTAAACTTGTCCAATTTTGATTTTTAAAATTTCCTGATGCATATCCACATATTTTTTCCATAGTTTTTTCTGAGAATTCACTTGGTTTTGTAATTAGGATAGCACCCCAACCTTCTTGACTAGAATCTACTTCTATTATTTTGTATTCTTCTTCTAGGGGTAACTCTAGTGGTTTTATCTTTTTTATTTGTTCTTTTATTTGTTGAACTAGTTTTACATCTTCTTGGTTAAAATATATTTGTCCGTTTTTTCCTAATTTTCCATATAAAGGTCCTACTAATTTTGATAGTTTAGGAATAAATTTCCTAGCATAATTTAATAATCCTAGAAAGGATTGTAATTGTTTTTTATTTTCCATTTTATCTGGGTATTCTAAAGCTTTTGCTACTATATGAGGTTGTAATTCTATTTTTCCTTTTCCTATTTTTAATCCTAAAAAATTTATGCATGGTTTTCCAATCTCCGTCTTCTTTTTGGATATAACTATACCTGCTTCCTTTATGGCTCTAAATACTTGTTCTAAATGATTTAGATGTTCTTTCATACTATTTGATGCTACTAAAATATCATCTATATAGACTATACAAAAATTAAATTTTCCAAATATACTGTCCATAAACCTTTGGAATATAGCTGGAGCATTCTTTAGTCCGAAAGACAATACATTCCATTCAAACAATCCTTCAGGGCAAGTAAAAGCCGTCCAAGGTTTATCTTCTTCTTTCATTTTTATTTGATTATATCCACTTTTTAAATCAAATTTACTGAATATTTTTTTATCTTGTATTAAATTTATAATACTATCTTTATGAGGTAAATTGTAAGCATCATCATATGTGTTATCATTTAGTCTTTTATAATTAAATACTATCCTAGCTTTTCCTCTTGCTATTTCAGAATGTTTTCTTACTATAAAAGCAGCTGATCTATGAGGACTTACTGACCTTCTAATTAATCCTAAATCTATTAATTCTTTTATTTGGACTTTAAACTCCTTTATATCTTCAGGACTATATTTTAAGTTTGCTGTTCTTATTATTAGATCTGGATTCTTAATGTTAAGACTAAATTCATAAGTACATTTATTTTTATTTATATCTTCTCCTATCAGTCCTATTTTCTCTAATTCTCTCATCATAGGTATGTTTTTTATTTCATCTTGTTCTCTTTTGTTTCCCTTTCCTATATTATAATAAGCATGTTGTTGTACTAAATTCCAAGTTTCATTTTCAATGATTTCATCCTCTTCCTGTTTGCAAAGAAAATCGAGTGGACCAGGTCCACCACGCTTCGCAAGCAATTCTGATTGTTTATTATACTTATAGGTAGGAAATTGATGTATATTTTTAAAAATAGTAAGGCTAGTATTATTTAATAACATGCCTCCTGTATTAGATGTAATAAAATTTAAACCTAGGAGAAATTCATGAGAATTTATATTAGTGGGTGAAATATGAATAGTAGGTAAATCATATTTCGTCGTAAACCTCCCAGAAAAATCTCTGAATTGAATAGCTTTTGGCTCAATTTTATAATCTATATTTAAGAGAGTATTATCTACGCTTCTAGTATGTACCTGATGAGATAGTTTCTTTTTATATTGTTCAGGGACTAGTGGTATGACATATCATACTGGTAGAACATCCTGTATCTAAAGTAGCCATTGTATCTATATAGTTTGTGCTAGTTAACCATATTCTGCTTTCTAATTTTATTAAATTAGTTTTTAATTGATTTTTAATAGGTATGATTGTTTCATCCGTTTGTTCTAAATTAACCGCCTTATAAGCAACTTCTTCTTCTTCATTTATACTTTCTTCTTCTAATATATTTTTTCCTTTATTTATTTTGTCTATTCCTAGTTGTTATCTTTAATTCTAAATAATTAATTTTTATTTCAAATTTTTCTATTTTTTCATCAAGTACTTCTATCTTTATCTTTTCTATTTTTGGGGTTTTCAAATCTGTGTCTATATTATATAATTTTTTTATGCAAATAAAACACATTTCCTCCATACAGTTTACACACCTATATCTTCTTCTTAGTTCTGGATATAATGTACATATACTACAAGGAGTACTATCACTTCCTTTACCTCTTTCCTAGTTATGTTCTTCACATTCTCCTTGTTCATTTATGAAAGCAAATTGGAAAGGATTTATATCTGAATAATTTAATTCGGTTATAATACTATATACTGATTCATCCCCATAGTCTATAGAGACTATATCTTCATCTAGATTTTCTATTAATGCCGCCCTTTCTCTATTATTTTGTCTTTTAGGACATGCATTAGCCAAGTGATTTTCATTTCCGCAAATAAAGCACTGGCATTTTCTTATTGATGCTTTCTTTACATATATTTTATTTCTTTTATTTTGACGTCTATCCTTATTAAAGGTTGTAGATCTTCTTTGTCTTTTTCTTTTTAAATATGGATTTTTACTTCCATATTGTTGTGGTCCATAAATAGCTCTTTGACAAAAATTATAAGATTGTCTTTTAATTTGTTCATGTAGGGCCACTTCTTTACATCTTTCTTGTAGGTACATATAAGTAAATTGCACCCTTGGTCCAATTCCTAATCCATCTACATCTTTATATCCTTCCAGCCATTTTTCATGTATTTGCCTTCCTAAGTCTCCTGGTAATTTTATAAAATATTTATTACATAATTCCTCATCAAATGCTCTTCCAGCTTTAGCTTTTAATGAAACAAAATCTATACTAAAAGGTGTTATATAATCGAATGATTTTATTGTTAATTGTTCTAAATTTCTTATAGCAGTATCTTGTATTACAGTATTTTCCCTAGCTGGATCTATTCATAAAATCATAGTCCTCATGAAACTTGTGAAATTATATGGATTATTCCCTAATGTTTTTACTTCGTTTACTTGTTGAGGATGAGCTTTCTTTTGCTTTGCCATATTCCTAAGGCAGTTGTTCCAAAAGATGTTTCTAGAAAGCTAAACAGATCCATTTCTGGTTTTGAATGTATATGCCAACTCTTTATAGCATTTTGTTCCCACATCATTACTTCATCTGGCCATAATTGAGGTGATGTTTCACCCACTAATATAAATTCCCATGAATTTCTCCTAGGATTAAATTTTATTACCTCTAATACAGGAGGCATGTTATTAAATAATACTAGCCTTACTATCTTTAAAAATATACATCAATTTCCTACCTATAAGTATAATAAACAATCAGAATTGCTTGCGAAGCGTGGTGGACCTGGCCCACTCGATTTTCTTTGCAAACAGGAAGAGGATGAAATCATTGAAAATGAAACTTGGAATTTAGTACAACAACATGCTTATTATAATATAGGAAAGGGAAACAAAAGAGAACAAGATGAAATAAAAAACATACCTATGATAAGAGAATTAGAGAAAATAGGACTGATAGGAGAAGATATAAATAAAAATAAATGTACTTATGAATTTAGTCTTAACATTAAGAATCCAGATTTAATAATAAGAACAGCAAACTTAGAATATAGTCCTGAAGATATAAAGGAGTTTAAAGTCCAAATAAAAGAATTAATAGATTTAGGATTAATTAGAAGGTCAGTAAGTCCTCATAGATCAGCTGCTTTTATAGTAAGAAAACACTCTGAAATAGCCAGAGGAAAAGCTAGGATAGTATTTAATTATAAAAGACTAAATGATAACACATATGATGATGCTTACAATTTACCTCATAAAGATAGTATTATAAATTTAATACAAGATAAAAAAATATTCAGTAAATTTGATTTAAAAAGTGGATATAATCAAATAAAAATGAAAGAAGAAGATAAACCTTGGACGGCTTTTACTTGCCCTGAAGGATTGTTTGAATGGAATGTATTGTCTTTCGGACTAAAGAATGCTCCAGCTATATTCCAAAGGTTTATGGACAGTATATTTGGAAAATTTAATTTTTGTATAGTCTATATAGATGATATTTTAGTAGCATCAAATAGTATGAAAGAACATCTAAATCATTTAGAACAAGTATTTAGAGCCATAAAGGAAGCAGGTATAGTAATATCCAAAAAGAAGACGGAGATTGGAAAACCATGCATAAATTTTTTAGGATTAAAAATAGGAAAAGGAAAAATAGAATTACAACCTCATATAGTAGCAAAAGCTTTAGAATACCCAGATAAAATGGAAAATAAAAAACAATTACAATCCTTTCTAGGATTATTAAATTATGCTAGGAAATTTATTCCTAAACTATCAAAATTAGTAGGACCTTTATATGGAAAATTAGGAAAAAATGGACAAATATATTTTAACCAAGAAGATGTAAAACTAGTTCAACAAATAAAAGAACAAATAAAAAAGATAAAACCACTAGAGTTACCCCTAGAAGAAGAATACAAAATAATAGAAGTAGATTCTAGTCAAGAAGGTTGGGGTGCTATCCTAATTACAAAACCAAGTGAATTCTCAGAAAAACTATGGAAAAAATATGTGGATATGCATCAGGAAATTTTAAAAATCAAAATTGGACAAGTTTAGATATGGAGATACAAGGGGCGATAAATGCCATAAATAATTTTAAGTTATATTTAAATAAAAAGTTTACCTTAAGAACAGATTGCCAAAACATAGTAAAATTTATGGAAAACCAAAATAGCAAAAGACATAATTCGAAAAGATGTTTAAATTTTCAAAATCTATACTAAAGGGTGTTATATAATAGAAGGATTTTTGCAATCGTCTCTTTCCTTCACGGCTTCCAAAATGTGCTTCCATGCTTCATCGGCTTATCTAGTTAATAGTTATCTATAAAAAATATCACATAATTTTATGGAAAAGAAAAAAATGTTAATAGAGAATGCACACTTATATTAAAATTTTCTTCCATGTTTGCTAACAACATGATATGAAAAATATTTATATGATGCTGACAACATGATATGAAAAATATTTATCTGCAAAAAGGAAAGCACTAAATCAAACCCAAAAAATAATTACCCAACAAAAATACACAAAATAGAAATCAAACACAAAAAATTGAGTTTTTTTAAAAACTATCAAGAAATTTAAATTGGCTTAATTTAATTTAAATGTATAGCATTTTATTGGATTTTATTGGATTTTATTTAGCATTTTTGGGATTTATTTTATTATTATTAACTCGAGTTAGGAGCGAGTCAAATTTTATTTAAAAAACTACCCTTACATGCATTTTGTCCCCAACCGGAAACACCTCTTCCCCTTCCTCTCCTAGCTACTTTCTTCTTTTGGCCGCTGTGGCTGTGGCTGCTCGCCGCTGAGGACGACCAAAGCCTTCATCTTCGACCACCTTCCTCGACCCATCGCCGTCCTCCTCCACCCAGACTGTGGCCTGACTTCCCGGCAATCCCGAAGTTCAATTCTTCTTCCAGGCCACCTTCTTCTTCTGGCTGCTGCTGTTATGGACAACCGGAGCCTTTATCTTTGACCACCTTCCCTAACCCATCACCGTCCTCCTCTGCCCGGACCTCTCCTGAGTTTCCCGGTGTTCCTGAAGTGCAACTCTTCCTCTCCCTGCCACCTTCTTCTTCTGCCCATCGCCGCTATGGCCGATCGAGCCTTTGTCTCTGACCACCTTCGGTGGCCCATTTCCATCCTCCTCCGCCTGGACTACAACCTGAATTCCTCGGTATTCCCAAAGTGCAACTCTTCCTCTCCCGGCCACCTTCTTCTTCTAGCCCCACCGCTACCACTGTGGCCGACCAGAAGCCTTTATCTCCGACCGCCTTCCCTTGACCCATCTCTATCCTCCTCCGCTTAGATAGTGGCCTAAGTTTCCCTGCGTTCCCGAAGTGCAACTCTTCCTCCCAGCCGCCTTCTTCTTCTGGCCGCCACCACTGCTGTGGGTGACCGAAGCTTTCATCTCCAACCACTTTCCCCTCTTCTAACTTGTTAAGCTAAAATAGCCTATATAAGATAACTCTGATCGTCTCCTACTTATATTAAGTTATAAGCCCCGCCACCTTGTTACGGCTTCGCTAACTCCAGTCAAGCAGTAGTAGACCTACCTGACCTGATCTCCGAAAAGATAGTGAAATAGGCATGTGTTAAGCATATGACTAATTGGAGTTCTCCGAGCTCAATCCAATAGAACAAGCCGCTTTCTCGATCACTTTTCTAACTGATACCAGGACTAGCAATTCAATCTATTCTTATATAGAATACCGATCACACCTCAAATCCACAAGCTAGTCAGCTATCTTCTTCTTGCTAGGAACCCATCGCTGTCCTTCTCTGCCCGAATCGCGATATGAGTTCTCTGGTGTTCCCAAGGTGCAACTCTTCTTCCCTACCGCCTTCTTCTTCTAGCCACTGCCACCGCCATTGCCGCCGCTGTGGCTAACCAGAGCCTTCATCTCCGACCACCTTCCTTGACCCATCATCGTCCTCCTCCTCCTGGACGGTGGCCTGACTTCCCTGGTGTTCCCGAAGTGCAAGTCTTCCTCCCAGCCACCTTCTTCTAGCCGCCGCAACTGCCACGGTTGTGGCCGACCGAAGACTTACTCTCCGACCACTGTCCTCGACCCATCGCCGCTTGGTTTTCTCATCTCCATTGCCTGTGACCACGTTGTCGGGGCCATCTAGAGTAGTCAACCCACACCCTTGGCCGAGCACGTCACAGGTCCTCCTTTCCACACCGAGTCATCACTAAGTATAGCTAATGAAAAATTGAATACATGGTCTATGATTGATTAACATGATGTACTTAAAAATTGTGTTGTGATTATTATTATGATGGAATAGTATATCCGTGTATTTATTGATAATTATGATCATGATAAATATGATGATGACTGCCGATAAATAAGTTATAATAAAATGCAATATAAATGAGTGGGAGTGTCTAATATGTGCTAGTAATTATTTGATTTAACTTGTTTGCATGTTTTGATAATGGATCGATGCTAGCTAGTCCCTTCCGAAAATTAATTGATTAGTTAATGATTGAAACTAGGTTTTTGAAATTAAGAGCATTTTTTTTAGCTCAACCTGTTTAGTTTGATTGCTTGAAAATGAACGTCACACAATGGATGTTGTTTGTTAATTTTTTCAAGCATGAAGGCTAAATAAAAGTTGTCTAAATATGGATCAAGGCTATAAAATATAGACTTTTGATAGTTTTTTTCAATTTTGGGTTTACAATTCTAAGAATTTTATTTTATTTTTTGGAAATGTATACAATTGAATGGTGTCTTAGGTATTTTGTAAAAAAATTGAAACATGGTTAAAACTTGAAAAGACCTTTTATTATTGAGATAGTTTATATCAATATGTTAATAGCCCAATTTTGTTGATTTTAATCTCTATAATTAGATGTTTTTCTCCTAAACGAGTTGCTTTCACCCTTATGATCAAGCTAATTTTGAACTCCTAAAAGGATTGGTTTCGAGCTCGGAATTAGTTAGTTTTGATCTCACAAATGAGCTAGTTTCGAACTTCTCAAAATTAAACAGTTTACGTGTATTCGAGCTCGAATCCAGCTCGAATAACATAAAAAATATTAGAGTTGATTTCGAGTATATATATTTAAAACTTGTTCGATATCGAGTCGAACTCAGATGAACTTTGAGCTATTCAAATCAAGTTCGAGCGAATTCGGCTTGCTCGTTTGTTTAGCAGCTTTAGTAATAACAAGTGGTTAAACTTCGCTAATTATAGTCATTTAGACCAATGAAAGAGCTACTACAGTAAGTTTGCTTTAACATTTGATACAATAAATCTTATCCCCATATGAAGATAGATCAAGCTGCTTTACAAAATTTCAACTGAATGTATGGCATGGTGGAGGGTCGGAGGGGACATGAACTTTCCTCAGTTCTAAGCATGAAAATTGAATAAATAACATGACAACATGACTAGTTATCAATCAATTCTGACCACCACACACAAGTCCATGATAATTTATGTATCTCGTATTTTAATAAGAGGGGGCTTTTGCTGGCAGCATAGCCAAGATGGCTGTGCTGCAGTGTTTCAGCCGTTGGATCAAATCCAACGGCTGAAACATGCCCCCATATAAAATAAAAGCTGGGGCGAGCGCCGCCGCCACCGGCCGACGCGTCGCCGCCACCCCGGCCGACGCGATGCCACCCCCTGCCCCGCCCGTCGCCGCCCCGCCGGGCGGCGACGTATCCGCCGGGCGACGGGCGGCGGATCTAGCCGCCCCGGGTCTTCCCCTGGCCGGCCCGCCGCCCCGCCCGCCGGGCGACACCACCGCCGCCCGTCCCCGCCCGCCACCCCGCCGCGCGCGCCCCCCCCCGACCGTCGTCCCCCGTCCCCCGCCCGCCGCCCCGCCGCCCTGCCCCGCCCCCCTCGGCCCCCGCCGCCACCCCGCCGCGCCCCCCTCGGCCCCCGCCCGCCACCCCGCCGCGCCCCCTCGGCCTCCGCCCGCCACCCCGCCGCGCCGCGCCCCCGTCCCCTGTCGCAGGCGCCCCCCCGGCCGTCGCCGTGGCCGGGCAGCCTTCCCGCCCCCTCCGCCGTCGCTGCTGCGGCGGCGCCGCCCTCCTTTTTTTTTTTTTTAGATCTTGGCCGTTGGATGCTAATCCAACGGCCTAAGATTACACTCCAGCACAGCCAAGATGGTTGTGCTGGAGTACAAGAACATTTTTGCCTTTTAATAATTACCATCTTAATAATTATCATCTATGCATGCATTGCATGACTAGAGTGATGCAGAAAGTGTTTGTTGCATTTTCTGAATAAAACAGCAATTAATTAATAGTTGTTGATATTATAGCACTCAAACATATGTATGGTGAACAACAGACGTATTTCCTTACATTTACTTAGTTATTAAAGTGGGCCATGTTGACGTATTTTACCTTTCTCCTCATTATTTTAAATTCGGATATAATAATACCTACAAGCATTATTTGATTCGTTTAGTTGACGATTTCAATATATATATATATATATATATATATATATATATATTGGTCGAGTAACCCGTCCAACCCAACCATATAATAAAAAGCAAATCACCATTTTTTAAAGTTTTGAAGGACTTTGTGAAGGATTTAATTGAAGCTATCACCTCATGCACTCAAAAAATAAAATACTTTTCAATTGAACCACGCATCATGGATTGCTCACCATTAATACGGCATATATCACATGTAATTCAGCCAACATCAATATCCAAACACGACGAAGAAACAGGTGCACGTGTTCCTTCCTACCAAGCTTACCCGCCACATCAACTGTTCTACTAAACTTGGGAAAATTGGGTGGTGTCTACGTCCCTATAGAACACAAGAAACGTGACAAAAGACAAATGCCAAAAGCTCGCCACTACAAATAGGACCTTATCTCTTCCCTTCCTCAACTCAAACTAATTCACCTTCTGTACTTCTATTTCTCTTCTTGGGCATCTCTCTACAACATCTGATACAGCTACCATATCTTTCATCTTATCTTGCATATTATGGCCTTGGTCTCTACCCTTAGCCTCGCCGTTAATCCACCCAACTCAACTTCTTCAACATCTCTTACAGGCATAGAAGCCAAAAAGCTAGCTCAAATACAACAACTTCCTAACACAATCAAAGTACTGCCGTCTCTTGTAGTGTAACCAAAGACCTATGTTGTCAATCTCCTTGTTAGATCCGATCCGGACTCCAACGGAAATTTTGGAAACTATGGTGGCAAGTTTGTCCCAGAAACATTGATGAGTTCCCTGGCTTTGTTTGAACAAGCCTTCCTGTCGGCAAAAAGGGACCCAATCTTCCGAGCAAAACTTCACGAGTTGTTAAACGACTAAGGAGGCCGGGAGACACCACTCTATTTTGCAGAGAAATTGACCAACAACTACAGGAGGGGAACTAATTTCCAAAACGGTCCTCAAATCTACTTCAAGATGGAGGACCTCAACCACACCGGCTCCAACAAGATCATCAATGCTGTAGCCCACGCCCTGCCGGCCAAGAGGCTTGGCAAGGCCAGAATTGTTGCCGAGACAGGGGCCGGCCAACATGGTGTTGCCACTGCTAGCGTATGTGTAAGGTTAGGCATGGAATGCGTGATTTACATTGGGGACTAGAGACATGAGCAAACATGTCCTCAACGTGCATAAAATGAGGCTTTTAGGGGCAGAGGTGAAGGAGGTCAAGAGTGGAACTCCTTCACTAAGGAATGCAACTTCGGAGGCTTTCAAAGATGCTATGTCCAATTTGGAGACTACCCATTTCATAATAAGCTCCTCACCTCTACCCTCTCATGGCCAGAGAGTTCAATGCCTTGATTGGGAAGGAGACTAGAAAACAGGCCAAGAAGAAGTAGGGAGGAAAGCCTGATGTCCTGCTAGCATGTGTTGGTGGCGGCTCAAATGCAATTGGGCTCTCTTCCATGAGTTCGTTGGCGACGAAGATGTGAGGTTGATTGGTCTTGAAGCTGCCGGACTTGGATGGGAGAGTGGTAAACATGCAGCAAGCCTGAGTAAAGGTGAAAGGAGGGTGTTGCATGGATCAATGTGCTACATGTTGCAGGACGAGGAAGGGCAAATTGTGGAGCCTTACTCTATTTGTAGTGGGATGGCATATCCAGGGGTGGGAGCCGAGCTTAGCCATCTCAAGAATATGGGGAGGATCGAGTGTTACAGTGTTAGGGATGAAGAAGCAGTGGCAGCCTGCAAGAGGGTAAGTAAATTGGAGGGGATCATCCCTGCATTGGAGACATCCCATGCATTTGCTTACTTGGAGAAGTTGTGTCCAACTCTACGAAATGGTGCAAAGGTTGTGGTCAATTGCAGTGGCCATGGAGACAAGGACATACAAACAGTACTAGAACACCGAAAAACTTTGCTCGAGCAATCATATTTATATTACTAATTCCACAATCAAGTCATGGCCTTAATATGATTAACAATGTTCGTCGTGATACAAACAATTAATACTGCTGAATGGCAAATTGATAAATAAAACAAAGTTTATAGAGTACTACGTACTTTCGGATCTCTACTTGAGTGAATTATTTTAAACTTATTTGTATGTTTGTGGCTTGTATATATATAATTGGATGAAATAATAGACCTCGTGTTTAGTAAAAAAATTTTCCACAAACATGCTTAAGATAATGGTTATAATTTATGATCAAGGAGGCTCATAAAACCATCTAGTTTTTGCCTTTTGGTACTAACAAGAAGAAAAATCATTCGACCTCGGTCAGACATAGCCCCTTATTGACAGGACGAGGTGGAAAGGGTTGACATAGCGACAAAACCTAGACCTCACCCTGAGTCCACGCCCAAGTTCGCATAGGCAAGAGACGCCCACCAGCAGACCCTTGATAACGTAACAGAGTCAAGTTGCTAACCATCACAGCACTCACACCATACAAAAATCACAAAGATATAATTGATACGGGGAAAGAATATTATAAATAGGTTTCCAAAAAGAAGTAATTAGAATTGGATCTCAATTTTGCAAAAAACAAATCAATGGATGTCAATTTTGAAGGTCATTAAACACAGAAATCACAAAGATGAGATGACCCAAATTAAGGGGTTTTCCGTTAAAATTCATCCTTTAACTCATCTTATAATATAAAACAAAAACACGATAAAGAAAACTGATAAAAAAGAAGCGTAATCCAACAAACCTGGGTTGAAGCTCCACTCGGTCACCTAAACGCGCAAACCCCACTTTAAGAAATACAATATCTAATCTACGTGATTCATGTCGATGTATGCACAATCATAATAAACCAATAGAGGATAATAGTTCATGCCACACAAGCGAGACAAAAAATAATATTTTAATATTTTTTTGATAAATCCAATGACATATCTTCATTGATAAAGATGTCTAATCGGTCACTATTATATGGAAAAAAGTATCAGATTAATATGTTAACAAATCTTCCAAAATAATAATATAATAATCGGTACAAATTCTGATAAAATAATTAAAAATATTTTCATATGACAAGTGAAAATTCCCAAACCATTTTCCAAGCCAATAGTCAAGGAGAAAACCTCAGAAAAAATATTTAACTGATTAACCAAAAATAATATATTTTATTTGATGAAATTACCATTAAATCAATAATAAAAGATTTATTACAGCTTATCGATAACTCCAAAAATAAACTTATACCATAATTCTTAATTTAGCACGTATATCAACATAAAAATATGAGAAAATATAATAAAATTATCTAATCCACAAATTAACTTTGATCAAAATAAATAATGATTATCCATAACTTTGATAATTAATAATAAATCACCAAAAAGTAAGGAAAAATTTGAAAGTGCTATGATATGATTCAGCCCGCTACGAGAAACCTCAGGTGCCAAAAAATCACCTCAAACGGAGCTAGAATGACTAGACCGAGCTAGAATAGGCATCAAAACCTAAAATAATAAAAAGGGTATCTCAGAAACATCAGCGAAACAGGTACAAAGAGATGCATATTTACAATCCAGGGTCTGCTTTCCAAAAATATCTCCTCGATGGGTGCAACCTGCCTGAAATGGGTGTTGGGCTCTTTAGGCCCCCAAAAGGGACTTGCAATATGTGCACAGGCCTTTCTTAATCATTAAAGAATAAGGTTTTCCCATTAGCCTATATATAAGTTACCACCATCAATCACGACCAATGTAGGATAAACCCAACAACTCCCCTTTACACATCGACGTTCCTGAAATCATCATCTTCTGGCAATCGACGACACCCATCTGACAAACTCCCCTTAAATCATCTCGACACCCACCTAGCAAACTCCTCTTAAATCATCATAGTAACTACCTGGCAAACTCCTCCTTAAATCATCACAGCACCCACCTGACAAACTGTAACACTTTCTTTTGGCTCACACGTGAACTGACCCAGAAATATTACCAGCGACCGAACCGTTTGCTAATCTACTGGATTCAGTTAAGCCAACCTGGATTTGCCCTCGGCGTTTTAAGATGGAAGTGCAAACATGAAATGCATGAATGGGAACAATTGGTTTCTAACATGGTCCTACATGAATGCTATGATGTGCAAACAAAAACAAGACAATGCAAGAAGCAAGGAATTCAAATGAAAATTCATTAATTTTTACAAAAAAATAGACAGAGTCTCCCCTAAAAGTACAATAGGGGCCACCCTGTCAACAGTAAACATCATAATTTATATCAACAGGCATCAAAACATAATCCAAACAATTTATTTTCCATCATATTCTAGCCCTTGCTTTGTAGTTTACCCTGCACATTTTTCACTTTCCATTTCCATTCACATGCAAAATGCTCATAATAGATTCACAGTTATAGCATATAAAATTCATCAATATATTTCAATACACGTCATCATCACTACATACACTCGACAGGTACATGTGTGCGTGATTTCTATGTTGTTCATCCATAGTCCCGATAGCTCTCATTCCTCGAGGTGCTCACCTACATATATAATAGGAAATCGTCAATAACAAGTGTTATCGGTCCAGAAAATAACTAATATCAATCTGGCACAAGAGAGCTAACACTCTTGTTAAATAGAAATCCATATCTTCCACATAGAACACTCATCAAGGCATATATAGGAGCCATCGACCTGGATCGACAGTGTCCCCTTTTTTCTCATTCTCATACTTTGGCTATTTCTCTATCGCTTTTCGCATCACATTTCATTCCTTTCCACCCTCTACGTCGTCCATATTACTCTTGGCTCTGAATACAGGGGTCAAGTACTCTTAGACATGTCCCTTCAGTACCTTTTGAAACCACAAGTCTAGACATATGCTGTATTGCAGTACCCGTGAACCTCCACACTTCTCCGGGTTTGAGGAACTCAAAGTTGAAGTTGTCAGGATTCCGTTGGCAATGAAGTGGGCTCTCCCTAGCTCCAGAGCCCACTTTGACGAGCACACACCCTATCTCAAGACATGGCCGTCAATAACCCTCATTCCATCTATCACTGAAAAAGCGAAAACTATACATATATAGGTCTGGGTTGAGATTTATACAATAGGCCCGAAAGCCACTTGTGGTAGATCTTAATTTTGAAACTGACTCGAGGGATCTCAACCTCAAGGGTTATTAATCCAGAAAATTGTTAGCTAAATGACCCAATTTAAGTGGGATCAAATAAAATGCCACTTAACTTGTCTTGCACATGATAAATCAAATACACAATAGAATAGCATAAAACAGAGAACGAGTCCTAAATGGACCTGGTAAAAGCTCCAATCAGGTCCTCAAGCCTAGGCGGCGAGTTCCTACTCCATACCTACACATCAAATGTAAAAGCAAGCACCCACTAATTGCATGATTCATCAAACTCATCACGATCAACACACTCACAATACAAACATCAATCAATAGTCAAACAATTATCAATGTAGAAATAATTCTACCTCATCCTATTTATACCAATTTTATTATGTTTTTTCTAACTTATGTTATAGTCGGTTAGCGTGCTCAGATTTACTCTACTTAATTAGATTACTAATATCCATTCACTATTAAACAAGTCATGCAAACCATCACTTCATTCACGAACGAGCATTCATCATATCAAACAATCAATCCTAGCATACTGTGCTGATAATAATTAATTTTAAATAATTAAATCAGAGGTAATGATACCTCACGTCATCGGCAATCGGCGATGGTTAGGGTTTCGTCGCACGTCTCGGACCTCAAATTTGAGACTCGACAGCATTCAAAGTTTGATCAAGTTTGATTGGGTGAACTCAGTGGAAGATCGAGCGAATTCTAGCAAATCTGGTTTTCCGGCAAGTTCTGACTATTTTTCAGCGGATTTTGGCAATTTTCCGATAGCTCTCTAGCAATTTTTCGGTGACCGGCAAGCTGGTGGTGGTATGAGATACTGTTGGCACCGGCACGACGAGCTTGATCCAATGGTGGTGATGGTGAGGATGGTAGCAGTAGCGATGATTGCCAGCAGCGGCGTTGAGTTTAGCTAGAGCGGTTGGTCACCCACAACCGGCCTCGGCGGTGGTGCTAGGTAGGGGGAAATGTTGGGGAGGTCGAGGGGGTGGTCATCGGGGTCATGGCGGCGCAGCCCGGATGGTGGCAAATCAACCTGGGGAGTGTCACGTCTCGTGAGGCGATTCCAGCGTCGTGGCAGTGAGACAGTGGCGAGGGTTGGTCGGGACAGCGCAGCAACCGCACAGCAAAGTAGGGTGGCGTCGATTGATGGCAATGCGGCATCGGCGATGACGGCGGCGACAACCACAGGGGTGGCAATAGGGTTTTGGAGTTGAGGAAACGTTGGGAGGGAGAAGAAACACCTCAGTGGCAAACTCGTAAATAAGTATTGACTCGATTCCTCTTTGAGTCAAAATAATAACTAGTTCGTAATAAATCCTAAAAAATCCAAAAATATGAAAAAATCCCAGTAAATATATTACACACCGTAACAATACAATGACATGCTCTATAACTAATAAACCGCCCAAACTACCTCATAATGCGGCCTAATGTGTTATTCGGTCTAAAAATATTTTTACAATCAAACATATAAAAAGAAAAATACTGCATACTTTCATATATTCTGATAACTTATTTCTTACCATTTTTGATGTTATCATTATATATTTAGGTACATTTGACCCTCATCGCTCATAACTCACGGCTGGCCTCGACTCAGCACGTGATTCATGAAACTGACTCAACTCGAACCAACGGTTAACCCGACTAATTCGTTGTAGTAAAAATTTGACTCAAGTCAAGGGTTTTACATAAATTCCTCCTTAAATCATCAGGTAACCAATGTTGGGTCCCCTTCACACATTAGGTGTTCCTAAAATCATCATCTTCTCGCAATTAACAGCACCCACCTGGCATCGTCTGGCATCGTCTGGCATCGTCTGGCATCGTCCAGCAATCTCTCTAATCTCCCAAGATCATAACCTGGCATCATCAGGTAGAACTCAACTATCATCATCTCTCCTAAGATCGTAACCTGGCATCATCAGGTAGAACTCAACTATCATTGTCTAGCAATCTCTTTAATCTCCCAAGATCGTAACCGGGCTCTTGTTGGGCCCTTTAAGCTTATTGCAATAGATCCACTGCGATGCAAGGCTGGGCCACTGGATGGTTGGGATCCATATCTCGGAGGCCCATGAGCACGGTGGACGCAATTTTCAAAGGCGGGGCAGGGGCAAGGGCAGCTGGACGGAAATTACTACCAAATTCGGCGGTCAATACTACTATCGCAACGACATATCGGGCATTGCCGGCGGTGACCAAAATGGCGATGGTCGGGGGTGACTACCCAGAACTCAATACCACCCTCCAAGGAAGATAAACGACGTGATGGCTAGGCGGATGGTGTCTGGATGGCAGCGCACAACCAACGGAAAATTCCAACGTCAACGGCAAAAGACAGTTCCACCGGCAACTTTTGAGCCTCACCGAAGACGACTTTGGTCACCAGTCGACAAACACTCACTTTAACGAGTTATATCTCATGAAATAGAAGAGAATTGAACTTACAGAACGACTGATGATGCCCTGAAGGCGGGGATCCGATGATGCAAAATTTGGCCTTTATCTCAGTGTCCTGAAATCCGACCAACTTCCGACAAAGATTCCGGCAAGCACCAATGTTGGCAGACGTCAGTGGCGGCTCTATGGAAAGCTGGGAATACATGGTTTATAATGGCTGAAATCCTATTCCAATAGGATGCTTATATAGAAAGATATGTCCTCCCAAATTTGGCATCATGGAGGGTTTCCGGAAAGAGTGCAACTCTGACCATTTAACTTCCTACATGCGTGGTTGTTGATTGGGCGAGTACGCTAGCCTGTGCTGACGTGGATGCCACTTGTCCAAGGGTCAATGACACCTAAATACCATAATGAGAAGCTCTCCTCAGCATCAACAAATCTCAAAACAATGAGGAAGTCGACCAGAATGCAAACCAAGTATCACGTGCATAAACCTACCCTGGCACGCTCGCCAAGGCAAGCACCACACTGAACCAAAAACCTCATGGCATGAGCAACGAGAACCAAGGCACCATTTTTGGCTCCAACCTATGATTTAACCCTGCCCAGAAAAATGAAAATGCCCCTCTGACGCAAAAGCTGCCCTAAACTAAGCCTAAAGAACAACACACGCCGACACCACTTGTAGGAAAACCACTCACAACAAAGTCCACCGGACCTACCAGAGCCAAGTCGGACCAAACCCAAACCAACCAACCCGAACTAAACCGAGAATAAAACCTTGGGCCAAAGAACAGGTGTTACAACCTCTCTTCCTTTAAAGAAATTTCATCCCTGGAATATACCTATAGGAAACAACCACAAGCTCCACAAACACACTATGCAAGGACAAATGTGTACCTCAAGCCTAAGCCTCAAACAAATGAGGGCGATGCCTTAGCATCCCATCCTCAAGCTCCCAAGTTGATTCCTCAATACCACGACATGCCAACTTCACTCAAACCAGCCCTATCACCTTATTAACAAGGTGCTTCCTACGGTGATAAAGAATCCATACTGCTTGCTCCTCATAAGGTAAGTCAGGTTGCAACTCAAATTCTTAATACTTGATGATATGCAATGAATCCGGTACATGCTTCCGCAACAATGATACATGAAAAATTGGATGATTGCTGCCAAGTGTGGAGGCAAAGTCAATTTGTAAGCAACCTCACCCGCTCGCTCCAATATTAGAAAATGTTCAATGTACCTTGGGCTCAATTTCCTCAAAGTACCAAAATGCATATTCCCTTTAGTCAGAGAGACATTAATAAACACAAGGTCCGTCACACTAAATTCAACCGGCCACCTCTTTTGATCGGCATATATTTTGACTGTCTTGAGCAGCATTCAACCTTTTCCTAATCACGTGAACAATAACATGAGATTGCTAAACATCTCTGGACCTACCAACAATGGCTCACCACCTTCAACCCAACACACTGGTAATCTATGTCTACCATATAAAGTTTCAAATGGAGCCACTCCAATACTCATCGGACAGCTATTGTTGTCGGAGAATTCTATTAAAGACAAGTGATCCTCTCATCACTCTCCAAAGTCTACCAAACAAGTTCTCAACATATCTTTCAAAGTTTGAATAGCCCTCTTTGTTTGCCCATCGGTTTGAGGATAAAAGGTTGTGCTAAACTTCAACTGAGTACACAAGACTATTTGCAACACTCTCCAAAAATTTGAAGTAAATTTTGGATTATAGTGAGAGCCAATCTCCTTAGGAACACCATGATGTTGAACCATCTCTGATATATATAACTTAGCCAACTTTTGTAAATTCGTGACTCGAGTCAGAGTTTTATATTAACAAACTAGTCGGTTCAAGTTGAGTCAGTTTTATGATACGCATGTTGAGCAAAGGCCAGTTGTGCGTTATGAGAGATGAGGGTCAAGTGTACCTGAGTATATGATGATAATAAATAAGTTCTCAGAGTATGCAGTTAGTATGTACTTGATCGTATAATTATTTTTAGACTGAATAATGCATTAGGTTGAGATATATAATAGTTTAGGTGGGTTATTATTTATAGAACATGTCATTTTGATATTATTGGGTGTATTATATTTTATAGTATTTTTCCATATTTGTTTGGCTTTTTTTAAAATTTTTAAGGAGTTAGTTATTATTTTTGACTCAAGTCAGAGTTGAGTCAATTTTTATTCACAAAATTGCCACCCAAACTCTCCCCTGATGCTTCCCCTTGCTCATCCTGATTGCCACCCTGAATGCTGCCATTGCGCCAGCTCCATTCGCCACACTGCCGTTGATCAACTCTGTCAAAGTTTCACCAAGCATACCCCTGTCTTCCCAGCCGTTGCCCAGCCTCCATGACGCCCCAATGCCACTAGAACGTACCACGCTCCTGGTGCTACTTCACCGCTAGCCACGCCGTTCCACCATCACCATGCCACTATCGCCCTCCCCCTTCGACCCACACGCTTTAATCCCCTCCCCCCCCCCACCTCCACCAAGCGCCACCGACAAGTCCGGCCAAGGTCCAATCAAGCAAGTTGATCAACCCCGGCCTACTCACGACTGTTGCCGGGGATCATCGCCACCGACGTCACCCTCACCCTCACCCTCACCGAACTAGTGCCGATGTACAGCCTCGATCATCTCACCGAAAAAGTCACCAAAAACCGTCGAAAATCGGATTTGCTAGAATTTTCCAAAAATCCCCAGATTCATCCAGCCAAAAATCGATTGAACTTTAGACGTGATCCTGGTGCCGAATTCGAGCCCCAAACCACGTGACAAACCCCAATCGTCGTCGATCACCGATGATGTGAGGTATAATTAACTTCAACCTAATTAATTAAAATTGATAATTATTAGCACAACATGCTAGGATTTGATTTATTGGAATGATAAAATATTTTGATTGTAAATAAATTAAATTTGTATGATTTGAATTGTATTGAAATAAATGCTAGTGAACTAATTAAGTACCTTAAGTATGAATTGTTAATTAATTGTAACATAGCCTAGAAAATCATGATGTGGATTGATGTGAGTGTGATATAGGATGTGTGAATGCATCATTAAGATATCAAGCATTAGCTTTTAGTTTTGATATATAGGTACGAAATAAGAGTTTGTCACTTAGGCGCATGGACACAATTGGAGCTTCTACCAGGTCTGCTTTTGGTTTAAACTTCTCACTCTACCATGATTTGTTTTGACAGGTAAGTGGACATGTAAAGTGGTTGATTTATCATATCCCACTTGACACGGGTCATTTAGTCGTACAAAAATTCAGATTAATAACCCTCGATAATGAGTTGTAGACTTCCAACAACACGAGGTATAATTACTTTTAGCCAAATTATTTAAAATTGATAATTATTAGTAAGACATGTTAGGATTTGATTCATTGACATGATGGAGTGCTTTGATTGTAAATAAAAATGAATTTGCATGATTTTAATGATATGATATAATTGCTAATGAACTGATTAGGTAAATTAAGTAGGACTTGCTAATTAACTGTAATGTAATTTAGGAAATCATGATGTGACTTAATATGAATAGGACTAATGAATGTTTTATTTAGGAAGTATGATTGCATCATTCAGATAGTTGGCATTAACTTTTAGATTTGATGTGTAGGAATAGAGTAGTAGCTCGCCGCATAGGCTCGTGTACATGATTGGAGCTTTTACCAAGTCCATTTAGGACTCGTTTCTGGTTTAATCTTCTCATTCTAAGAAGGTTATGTGATTCTCTGTGAAAAATAAAAATGTTTTGGCATTGTTTTAAGTTTTTATTGTTATATATATATATATATATATATATATATATATATATATAATATCTATTGTTGACATGGTAGTCCCTATTACATTTTTAGGGGAGACTATCCATTTTGTTTTTAAAATATTTAATTTGAAAAACTTTTAACGAGTTTTCTTTATTTTGAATATGGTTGGCATATATAATATGTATCTAGAACAACGTTAAAACCTAAGCATCTCATCTATATATTAAATTCTTCACCCACATCTTAAGACATCGAGGATAGATCCAAATCAGCTTAACTGAATTAAGTAGATTAGCGAACAATTCAATCGTAAGTAGCATTTCCAGTTTGGTTCATGGATGAGTCGAAATGGGGTGTTACAACTTTTCCAGTGTATAGTCCATCCTCATAGGAATACAATGAGCTGATTTTGTCAATTGATTCACCCAAATGGAGACCTAACAATTACAAGTACTTGGTGACCTGACAACAAAATCATAAGTAAAGCACTCTCATTTCCATTCTAGTATCTCCAAAGGTTGTAACGTCCATCTAAGTCTCAAATGTTCAGCCTTTACCAACTGACAGACTAAGCATCAACTTACAACATCATTCACATCCTTCTTTAATCAAGGCCACCAATAAGATCTATGGACATCATGATACATCTTCACAATGTCGAGATGTACATCACGTCGAGATGTATGTTCTTCATGAAAAATTTTGCCACGTAGTCTAGGCTACTCTAGTACATCTGAAACATACAATCGACTACCAAGACGAAGTCATCCATCAACATTTCTAGCCAAGCTATTATAAATCTGTTGAGTAATCCACCATCTTGGTAAAAGATCTGTTGGAGTGGCTCACATTCAACCACCATGCACCGAGCGCAACCGAGGTCAAAGAATTGACTCAGTCTGACACAGGGCAACACCCTTAAAATTTTTGAAATATTAAATACCTACCCCCATCCTGAAAGGGGTGACAGGGTGCAGTGGCCCAAGACGGCTCATTATACACTTGTGATACCGAGAAGGTGAGTCAATGACAAATATCAGTAACTACATGCCGAGGGCCATATAGCGTGTGTGCGCATACATGAGATTGTAGCTAGATGGGCGGCCCTCCCAGCATATTAAGAGTCTAGCATAGGCTCATAATCATTAAAAGTCAAATTAATGATGTTGCAAAATATATTAATTTTTTCTTGTAATTATATAACTTAGTGTTTTTATCACTAATGTGGAATTGGATCTGCAGGTATGACCATGGAAGGATGGGTAGAGTCTGGACAGCTAGAGGACTCTGTTATTGGACTATTTTTTTTCTAGATTGTTTGCATGATAGTGTGATTTTGGTTCATTTCATAGGGCTTGGATTATTCTGAGCATTTATCATATTATATTTTATGTCATGGTTTTTAAAATCTTGACAATTAATAGAAAAATTAATTTATGAGACATTTAGTTTCATATAGTAACACTTGGCTCGTGGCTCAAAACGGGCGACAGGTGGAATGAGAGCTGTGTTTCCCATGGAACCATGCGAATAAATCCTAACCTTGTTGAAAGTCTAAGAGTCCACTATCCCAAGGGTAAGGAATAATAGGTGTGCCACTTATGTGTCATGCTAGGTGCACATGACACCTAAACCAATGAATCTATATAGATGCCTTTACAATCAGAGGTGTTATCTAGGTAATATGGGTGGTATGGGACACCTGTGTGATATGGATGATAGTGTCATGGGATAGTGTGCCCCACTTTAGTTATGCATATGAGTGGCAATGCTTAAATCAAGAAAATAAATGCACCGATGAACTATAGTTAATTATGTGGTAAAATATGGGTTTATGGAAAGTAAAGACACCAATGAATCATAGAGATAAGTATAAAGTCATTTAAAATGACTACACAAATGCAATAGAAGAACAAGTTTTGAAGTATAAAGTCCCCACTTTTGAAGTAGTAAAGAAGTTGATCAAAATAACTCACGTAATCAACTATCACAAAGTAGAAGTGGAAAGAAAATTGTAACTCATGATTTCTCTAAAATGAAATTTTATAGGAAAATGTGAAAATATTTTAACTAACTTCTATAGAGCTGGATACAAGTATACCAACGCATAATAGAAGAAATTCCTAAGCTAGGATAAGAAAGAAATTAGATGAATGAATAATTTTCTCCTTATGACCCTATTATATTTTTTAGGAAGAAAATTCCCAAGTTACGGAAATTGTAAAACCCTGAAAAAAAATATAATTAGGTTAGTTTATTTAAGATTTTGTAAATCTTAAGAACAAACTATAAATAATATTTAATTAAATTAATTCTTAAAAATCAATATAATAATCTTTTGACTTTTCGTTATCACACAAATGGCTAGTATAGTTATGTCTGATTGCGATCTTTTCTATAAAATTTAATTTAGTAAACTTCTTAAATTCCATACATATTCTTCTATATAAAGGAGAATTCTGTTGATGGTAAATAAAACATCAACTTGATAGTTGTGAGCATATTTGGCTCACATTGGGAAGGCTTTTAGAAAAGTTTCATTCATATTAGGATCATGTGTTATAGTTGCGGTGCCTCATCACAATTTCAGGTTCGTATAATTACTTGAAATGCTATATATTCCTATGTGAGAGTCTTGGTCGGCCTGAGCCCACATTCTATCACCATGTGCCGAGCGTAACTGGGGTCCAAAGAATTTGCTAAGTCCGACACGGGACAGCACCCTTCAAAAATTACTATGTGGGAATCTTGGTCGGCCTAAACCCACATTCGACCACCATGCATCGAGCGCAACTGATGTCAAAGAAATAACTCAGTCTGACACAAGGCGGTACCTTTAAAATTCTTAAAGGATTAAATACCTGCGCCCCATGCTGAATGGGGTGACAGAGACGTAGCAGGGTAAGATGGCTCATTATGCACTTGTGATACCGAGAGGGTGAGTCAATGACATATATTGGTAACTACAGGCCGAGGACCACATAGCATGTGTGCACATTCATGGGATTATAGCTTGATGGGTGGCCACCTTCCTAGTATATTAAGAGCTCAGCATAGGCTCATAATCACTAAAAGTTGAAGTAATGATGTTGTGGAATATAATTTTTTCTTTGTAATTATATGACTTAGTGTTTTTATCACTAACGCGGAATTGCCTCCGCAGGTATGAGCATTGAATGATGGGTAGAGTCTAGACAACTGGAGGACTTTGTTATTGGACTATTTTTTTGTCTAGATTGTTTGCATGACAATGGGATTTTGGTTCGGTTCATGGAGCTTAGATTATTTTGAGCATTTATTATATTATATTTTATGTCATGGTTTTTAAATCTTGATAATTAATAGAAAAATTAATTTATGAGACACTTAATTTTATATAGTAACACTTAGCTCGTGACTCGAAACATGCGGGTTGTTATAAGATCTTTCTCTTGAGCCAATCTATCCCGCTCCAAAACAGCACGTGAGATAGTCACCCTAGCCATCAATGTAATCAAATCTCTCATCTTTCCAGAAGATTTCACACTCAAACTTCCTTACTTAGCCACAAGTTGTCTACTCAATGCATCGACCACTACATTAGCCTTTCCCTCTTGATAATTAATGTGAATGTCATAATCCACCAAGAGTATCTCCTTTGCCTGTTGTTGAGATCCTTTTGAGTAAAAATATACTTCAAGATATTGTGGTCTGTATAAAATTTAAATGCCACCTCATACAAATAATGTCTCTAAATTTTCAAAGCAAAAACCAATGTAGCCACCTCAAGGTCAAGAGTTGGATAATTTTTCTTGTGATTCTTTAATTGTCTAGACACATAGCCTATGACCTTCCTTCTTTGCATCAATAGATAGCCTAAACCCACACCAAAAGCATCTATATATACCTCAAAATCATCATGCCCATTTTGCAAAGTCAAGACAGGTGTCAAAGTCAACATATCCTTCAAAGTCTAGAAACCCTTCTCACATTCCTTGTACCACACAAATTTCTTATCCTTTCTTGTCAATCGGGTAAGTGTTGATGCAATAAAAGAGAAATTGTCAATGAAGCAACAATAATAACCTACCATGCCCAATAAACTACGAACTTCAAACGCATTCCTTGGCAGCTCCCATTTCACAACCACCTCAATCTTTGCAAGATCCACAATGATGCCATCGGAAAAAACAATATGCCCCAAGAAATCCACCTCCTCCAAAAATCACACTTAGAGAATTTTGCGTAAAGCTTCTTCTCCCTCAATGTGAGGAGGATTATCTGCAAATACTACTCATGTTCTTGCTATGACAAACCGATCAAGGTATGGACTAAATAATCGGTTCATCAAGTCCATAAACACCGCTAGGTCATTAATCAAACCAAAAAGCATGACTAGAAACTCATAATGACCATATCGAGTTCGAAAAGCCGTCTTCAACATATTTCCAACTCAAATTCATAGCTGATGATATCCCGATCTTAAGTCTATTTTCGAGAATACTGCAACTAATGTCAACCGGTTGAACAAGCCGTCAATACAAGGAAGTGGATACTTGTTCTTCACATTAACTTAGTAAGAATTCTATAATCAATACACATTCTCATGGTGCGATTTTTTTCCTTAGATAAAAAGAAGGACCTCTCGATGGTGATACACTAGGTCCTGATCAAGTAAAGTCTGCAACTGCTCTCTCAACTCCAATGGTGTCATTTTATAAGGTGCTTTTGATATTGGTGTCGTACCAGGCAGCAGTTTTAGGGCAAACTCCACTTCCCGCTATGGAAGCTAACCTGTTACCTCACTAGGAAACACATCCTCGAATTCTTGAACCACAGGACTAGATGTCGCACTTGACTCCTTTGATGATGATGACACCAAAGTAGTCATGTACATTTTGAATTCTCAAGCAGTGTAACTTCAAATCTTCTGATAGCCCATAAATCCACAACCATCATCCCTTCCGATTCCTCGGAAAGCAAATCGTCTTCCTCCCTTCTTAAAATAAACCTTCTTCTTGTGACAATCAGCCAATACTTGATTCTTCGAAACCCAATTTATGTAAAAAATTACATCAAACTCGGACATATGGTATAAAAATAAATTAGCTACCAATGTCTGTTGCTAAATAGAACAAGTACATTACTCAGACATCACCCAGAGGAAGTAATCACTCCAACGGGGTAGTAACTATAAGAAGGCACCCTAAATCCTCTGTAGGAACACTAATTCTAGATGCATGCATATGTAATATAAAAGTACGTGTACATCCGGAATCGGGGTAGTAACTATAAGAGGGCACCCTAAATCCTTTGTAGGAACACTAATTCTAGTTGCATGCATATATGATATAAAAGTACGCGTACATCCAGAATCAAATAACATAGTATCAGGTATAGAGCCAACAAGTTCGGTACTTGCAACTTCATTTTTGGCCAACGCCTCTACGACCATGGCTGCAAACATCTTCCCCTTTGCCTTTACTCGGGCGATGGGACTTGTTGTAGGCTCGACTTTTGCAGCTTTAATGAAGGCTCCTTGCTGCTGTTGCTGAGCCTTACACTGACCTCCTCCAGCCTGACCATATTGCTGGCCCTGCTGTTTAGTTGGAGCTAGAAAAGTAGTACGTTGTAGACGTGCTTGGAAAGTTGCTTGTTGCCCTTTCATGGGACAATCTTTTTCCAATGTCCAGGTTGACAACCATAAAACAATGAAGTATTGTCCAATCGGCGAGTTTGGCCTGCACTTAAACAATCCCTCGTCGTATGGTCAGGTTGTCCACAAGTGATACAAGTCCTCAACTTCTCTCCCTAGCAAGAAATGCATTTGCTCCTTATTTCTTCTGTTTCGGCTTCCCTTTTTCAAACTGTTGGTTATGCCCCTTCTGCCCTGAATCCTTCTTTTGATCATCTTTGTTGTTCCCCCTTTTGATTCTCACTCTTATTGTCATATTGGCTTCTATCAATCCATTTCGAGTAGTTGCTCTCACCAATTCAGCCATCGTAGTGTACACAAGGGAAGAAAGGCACCATTTGATTGGGTAAATCAAACCCTCAAAAAATCGATCAGCTCTCATTTTCTCACTAGCGACTAATCTAGGAGCAAAACGTTGTAACCAAGTAAACTTAGCCTCATATTCAGCTAGAGGCATATTACCTTGAATAAGTTTCTCAAACTTCAATTCCGAAGTGAGGAAAATATTTCTCATCAAAAGCTCTCTGGAGCTTCTCCCATGTGATGTCCTTTGGCTCCCGATTATCAAAGTGAATTCCCTTGGCATACTCCCACCATGCTCTAGCATCATCCTTGAAGGCTCCACTAATAATTCTAACCCACAACTAAAACAGACATCCTAAGTCTACATAATCTGCGAGCAATCACATCTCCACTCTCTTCGTTGACAACCTCAAATCTTACCTCGTATACCGGATAAAGTGGTATATTACCAGAACTAGTCTACATAAGAGTAGCAGATATGGGAATAATCGGCGAAGCCGTAGGAGGCACTGTCTGTGTCAGCTGAAGAGTAGTAATTGTTGGCTCTCCTGGAATATCTCCAAAGTTGGTTCCACTTTATAAATAGTAACTATCCGTTCTTCGACCAAGGGAGCTGATTGAGATTAATGCTCAAACATTGGCACAAGTGGCAAAGAAGGTAAAGGTGGAACAGAGGCATGAACTGCTAGCGCATCACGAGATGCTAGCGGTGGTGGTGAAACGTCAGAACGAACTCGACAAGCTGGTGCCTACACCCATTGACATGCGGCCGTGCAAGCAATGTAAAACCTGCGACTCGAGTCAAGCTTTTATAGTCATTATCCAATCAGTTCGACCGTGGTCCTAGTCGGTTCAGCTTTTTAAACACGTGCGTGGGGCCAAGGCCGACCGTGTGCACGGGCTATGAGGGTTCATGTATAGGGGTGGGCATCAGTCGGACGGACATCGGACAAGTTATTGTCCGTGTCCATCTGAAATTTCATTGGACAAAATTTGTCCGACCAAGATATTGTCCAACTTGTCTATCAGGCCCAAATGATGTCTGCGGATGGTCCAAAATCATATTGTTATTCCAGAAACCATAGTGAGAGTACTGTTCATAGAAAAACCAACTCTACTGCCACAGCCTAGATATGCCCAACCCACCGTCGCCAGCATACCCCTCCGCTGCACGCTGCTACATACCCCCCCCACTGTCGCCTGTGGACCCCATCTGCTGCCTACAGACCGCCTCCGCAGCCGCTTGCTAACCGGCTCTGCCTCCTTACGAGCCGCGAAACCCCTCTGCTGCCGCCGCTTGCCTCAGCCTACGCCTGCCTCGACCAGCCTCCCCTCTGCCCGTGCTTGCCTCGACTTGCCACCACCGCCCTCAACAAGCCCCAAAACCCCTCTACCACCGCTTGCCTCTGCCTGTGCCTGCCTTGACTGGCCTCCCCTCTACCTACACCTGTCTCGACCTACCTCCACTGCCCTCCGCGCTGCAAAATCCCTTCGCCGTTGCCTACCTCTGCCGCCCTCAACCGCCCTGCCTCTGCCGCTTGCCCACCCTCCACCGGCCTCCGCTGTCGCCGCCTGCCTGCCCTCCGCCACCCTGCTTCCGCTGCCGCTGCTCATGTATATTCTCTTTCTTTCTTTGATATTAAACTTTACATGTAAATTCTCAATTAAATAAATAATAAATTTTTTATTTTATATCTAATATTAAATATCAATTATATATATATAACTTAATTAATTTTACTATATATTATATTTTGAAATTTTTATAAACTATAATATTAGCCTTACAAATGTTGAAGACATCATATTATTGATATAAAAAATTGGACACTCGGTTGGTCATTCAGTCGGACAAAAAAATGTCCATGTTTGGTTTGTTTTAATTCGGTCAAATTCAGTCAGTCAAATTCAGCTGGGCATGCTTTGGACTTTGGTTGGACGAACAAATTCGGACGTCCACACCACCCCTATTCATTTATACCCAAGTATTCAATGATAGCGTCAGATATGCATTAGCAGATTGAGTTATCAGTAGATATGAGAGTATATATTTGATGGTTTTGCTGTTTTTCATTGTGACCTTAGAATTTTTTTAGCTTGAATAACGCATTAGGACACATTAGGTCGTATTCGGGTTATTAATTATAGAGCATGTCATTTGGATGTCGTTATGTAAAACCCACGATTCCAGTCAGGGTTTTATATTCAGAACTGGTCGGTTCGATCGTTATTTTCGAGTCGAGTCAGTTTCAGAACACGTGTACTGAGCCGACGCCGGTCTCGTGCATGAGCCATGAGGGTCATGTCTACCCAAGTATATGATGATAACGTCATGAACACAATAGAAAAGAATGAGTTATCAGAATATATGAGAGTATGCAGTTCATTTTTTTATTATGATATATAATGGATCGTAGAATTAGTTTTAGGTCGTTTACCGCGTTAGGACGTGTTATAGGCACTTTGGGTGGGTTGATAGTTCTAGAGCATATCATTATGATTTTTTTGGTGTTGTTTGATTTTATGGGATTTTTCCCAAATTTTTTTGGAATTTTTATTACGACTTAAATATTATTTTGACTCGAGTCGGAGTCGAGTCAAGAAATATTTACGACTTTGCCACCACACACCCCCGCGCCCTTCTCTTCCTTGCCCAAATCCTTCCCCGACGCCGCCCCCGTGCAGCGTCACCGTCGCCGCTGTCGACGCCACCCGGCCGTCGATCGTCGTCGCCAACTTCGCCACGACATTGTCGTGCCGCCCCGACCAGCCCCGGCCGCTGCCAGGCCGCCGTGACGCCGGAATCACCTCGCCTAGTGCTGCGGCTGCATTTCGCTCGCGTCACCGATTCCGCTTCCGAAGACCATCGCCACCACGATCAGGTGGTCGCCTCAGCACCCTCAACCACCTAGTGACCCTTCTTGACCGGAGTGGAGGCCGTCACCGCCGTGGCCGGCCGGATCTAGCCACTATCACCGCCGGCTTGGTTTTATGCATTTTTTGGCGAGCTACCACCTCTGTTGGCTGCGTCGACCTTGTAGATGAGTTGGGCTCGCCGAGCCGGTTCCGAGGGTACCCAACACGACCACTTTCTGGCCAATAGACGCCGCCAGCGATTGTCGCCGGAAAACCGCCCAAAACCGTCGGAAAACTGGAATTTCTGGAAGTCATCGGAATTCGCCGGATCTTCCGCGGAGCTCATCTAGTCGATCCCGATCGAACGTTGGACGCCAATCGAACATCGGACGCCGATCGAACGTTAGTCGCCGATCGAACGTTGGACGCCGAGGAGCGCCAAGTCGAGCTCCGAGACGCGCGACGAAACCCTAGCCGTCGCTGATTGCCGACGACGTGAGGTATAATTACCTCCAATTTGATTATTTAAAATTGATGATGATTGTTAGTGCAGCATGCTAGGATTGATTTATAATGTGATTGATAGTTCATGGAGGTTAAGTGATCTAATGAAGTAAGTAAATTGAGCATGATAATCGTGTATGATGTAACTTAGGAAAAATACAATAAAATTGTCATGAATAGGATGAGTTAGAGTTATTTTCATATTTATGGTTATTTTACGGTTGATGATTTTGTGTTTAATTGTGTTGAGTTTGATGCATCATTTAGTTAGCGGGTGTTAGTATTTAGTTTTGATGTGTAGGTATGGAATAGGAGCTCACTGCCTAGGCGCGATGACACGCTTGGAGCTTCTACCAGGTCCGTTAGGACTTCTCTCTAATTTTTATGATCTTTTCTATTGTATTTTTGATTTATTGTCTACAGGACGGGTTAAGTGGCGTTTTATCGGATCCCACTTAACTCGGGCCATTTAACCGAACTATTTTCCGGATTAATAACCCCTCGAGGATGAGATCCCTCGAGGTTGATTTCGAAAACAAGATCCACCAAAAGTTGCCTTCGGGCCTATTATATAACTCCCTACCCAAGCATATATATATATATATATATATATATATATATATATATATATGTTTTCGCGTTTCTGTGAGACGAGAGATGGAGAAATTGACTGCACGTACCATGCAGAGGATGCTGTGACAGTCAAAGCGGGCTCTGGATTAGTGCCAGCGGACTGTTCCATTCCCGAGGGATCCTGACAACTCGGCGGTTGAGTTCCTCACACCTGGAGAACGTGGAGGTTTACGGATACTGTTTAGTACAGCGCATGTCCGGACTTGTGGTTCAAAGGGTATTAAAGGCGACTGCCTGAGAGTACTCGGCCTTCGTGCTCAAGGCCATGAGAAATATGGAGGTAAGGAGAGGGCTTAGGATTAAGTTTTACGTGAAGTACTGAAAAGGAAGTGCCGAGAGCGGCACAGTACCAGCAGCAGATCAGTAAGTTCGGGATGCTACCGGGTCTGCAGCCCAGTGGCTCCTCAGTAGTGCCATTCAGAGTGTTCACGTGGAGTATATGTTGTTTTCTTTCATATGAGAGTTTGCTCTCATAGCCAGTTTGTTATAGTTATTTTCTTTTCGGACCAGTAACGCTTGTTACTGACGTTTTTCCTATATATATGTAGGTGATAAGCACGAGATGGATGTGCCGGCCAGGACGGAGGAGCAATAAGGTCTTCTGCACACACACATTGGGTGATTGAATGTTTAATGTTTTGTTTATGATGTTATTTTATAAACATGCTATGATTAAATATTTGAGGCATGACAATGACATGAAATGAAATGATCAGAGTAGCGTAGCAAAAGTGTGATGGGTTAGGACCCAAAGTTCAGAGAATGATGAATATAGTAGATTAGAAGTTTGTGTGAATGCTATTGTTGCTATGCGTATATATATTTGAATATATGATTTTGACAGGGTGGCCCCTAATTGCATTTTTAGGGGAAATTCTGTCCCTTTCGTTTTAGAATTTTTACTAATTTTGATTGTAATTGTGTTGGTGTGAAAATTGGTTGCATGTCATCCATGTAGTATCCTGTTAGGGTTTTATGCATTCATACATACACATAGCAAGTTGGATCTTCATCTTAAGACGCTGAGATTGGATCCACACGAGTTAGGTTCGGGTTAGCCGACCTAACCGGGGGCCTATAACATGCCGGTTTGGTTCACGAGAGTGAACCGGATTTGGGGTGTTACACATTATGTTTGTTTATTTTATGAGATTTTCACAATTTTTTTGGATTTTTTAAAGGATTTATTACGAGTTGGTTATTATTTTTGACTCGAGCCAGAGTTGAGTCAAATTTTATTTACGAAATTGCCACGAACCGCCCCGATCGTTTTCTTCCCTCCCAAACCCTCGACTGCCGCTATTGCCGCCTCCCGTGCTTGCCGTCGACGCTGCCTCCAGCCGCCGCCCCGCCACCAATTGACGCCACCCAGCCTCACCATGTCATCTTGACCCTCGCCACCGTCCAACGGTTGCAACACCGGAATCGCCCCATGATGGCGCCGCTCCTGACGCGATTCTGCCACCGTCTGCGTCGCTCTGTCACTACCGTGACTCCGACACCCCTCCCCTCGACCTCCCCAACATTTCCCCCTACCTAGCGCCGCTGCCGAGGCCAGCTGTGGGCACGATCGGAGCTACCGACTGCCCCAGCAGAACTCGACACCGCCACTGGCGGTCATCCGCCACCGCGGCCGCCCTTACTGTCACCACCAATCGGTCAAGCACGCCAAGCCGGTGCTGACCCTTACCCCCCTATTGCCTCGCTGAAAGAGTTTCCAAAAAACTGCTGGAAAGCCACTGGAAAACCGCCGAAGTTGCCAGAAAAGTGGATTCACCGAAATTTGTCAGAAATCACCTGATCTTCCACTGAATCCCTCCAGTTGGACCTGATCGAACTTCAGAAGCTATAGGGTGCCAAATTCAAGCATCAAACCGCACGACAAAACCCGTCGCTGATTGCCAATGACGCGCGAGGCATAATTTGTTTTAATTTAATTATTTAAAAGTAATGATTATTTGTACATCATGCTAGGATGCTAGGATTGAATGATTGATGTGTTAGATATTTTTCTGTTAATAAAAATATGAATATGTGTGATTGTGTGATATTAAAATGAATGCTAAGGAATTAATTAGGTAGACTAAATAAGTACCGGAATTAATGCAACGTAAAGTAGGAAAACTTATACAAATTATTATTGATGTGTGTTGATTGATGCATGGTTGATGTGAGTATGCTATAAGATGTGTGTATGCATCGTGAGCGGGTGTTAGTATTTAGTTTTGATGTGTAGGTATGGGGTAGGAGCTTGCCGTTTAGGCGTGTGGACATGCTTGAAGCTTCTACTAGGTCCGCTAGGACACGCTTCTTAGGTTTTATCGCTCCATTTTGTCGGTGATTTGATTTCTAGATCGTCGGACGTGTCAAGTGGATGATTTATCGGACCCCACCTAACACGGGTCATCAAGTCGATTATTTTCTTAGGAATTAATAACCTTTGAAGATGAGATCCCTCGAGTTTTTTTTCAAAAATAAAAACCACCTCAAGTTGCCTTCGGGCCTATTATAATAAATCCCGACCTAATCCTATAAATAGTTTTTATTGAGTTTTCAGTGAGACAAGAGGAGGTGAATCGACTTACATGTACCACGAGCGGGTGCACGTGTTAGTCAAAGTGGGCTTTGGATTAGTGAGCGGACTGTTCCATTCTCAAGGGAATCTGATAACTCCAATTTTGAGTGCCTCACACTCGAAGGACGTGTAGGTTTCAAGTACTGTTAAGTACAGCGTGTGTCTGGACACATGGTTCAAAGAGTACTGAAGGCGCATGCCTGAGAGTACTCGGCCTACGTGTTCATGGCCATGAGAAATATGGAGGTTCGGAGAGGGCTTAGAACATAGGTTTCCCGAGAGTGGGATTAGAAAAGTATTGTCGAGAGTGGCATAGTACCAACTAGATCAGGACCTTGTTGAGTCAGCTGCTCAATGGCTCCTCTATAGTTGCCCTTATGAGAGTTCTAAGGAAGATATATGATTTTTTGCTTTTCATGAGAGTTAGCTCTCATGTTTCAGTTTGATATTAGTTATTTCCGGACCAGTGGCAATCGTTGCTGATGTTTTCTTACTATATATGTAGGTGAGGAAGATGAATGGAATATTCTAGCCTTGATGAAGGAATAGCGATTGCATTGCACACACATACCCGGCGCCGTGTCGACTTTTGCATATGATGTGATGTGGTTTGAATGATGCCTGTGGATATACATGCTTGTGTATATATGCATGTGTTTGTGAGGCTCATATGCCTTGCTTTAGAAATGTTTGGACTCCTTTTAAAAATGTTATGGAAATGTTTTGGGAAAAGTTCTAAATGTTTAGTAATGATTTGCTATGCTAAGATAAAAATGAACCAAATATGATGAGCATGATTTATAGCTAGGGTGAGACCCTAATTGCACGTGTGTTGATGTTTTGAATCTTATTGTGGTGAAAACTATTATTTTTATATATACTATACTATGTCTTATTTTAACAGGTCGTCCCTTTATTGCATTTTTAGGGAAGATTCAGTCTGTTTTATTCCAGAATTTTTCATGAATTTTGTTTGCTATTTTAATTATTTTTGGTGTAACCATCATCATCACATTCATGTAGCATCCTGCTAGATTCTTGCATCTCATTCATACATTATTTGCTCATTAGCGGTGTACTCCATCTTGATACGTCGAGAGGGTTACATCGTACCCGTTTAGGTTTTTAGGTCAACTAATTAATCGGTTTACGAATAGTTCGATTTATTATAATGGTTCCGGTTCAAGTTGAGAGTGAATCGGATGGGGGTGTTACAGGCTACCCCTTCCCCTTCTCGCCCGCCGCACCTTCCCTGCCTACTGTTGCCGCACTCTGATCTGCCGCCCCGGGCTCATTCCGCCACCGCTTGCTCTGATCTGCCATCGTTGCACCCCAATCCGGCTCCCTGGGCCAAGATCCGCACCGCTGTGCTCCAATCCATGGCATGCCACCACCTCGATCCCCACCGCCCTCCCTCGGCCCCCACACGCTCCCCAATCCCTTTTATTGTGAAGGGGTCTCATTACGTTTGCATAATTTTTTCAGGTAGTGCAAATCTAAGTAAAATAATTCTTTTTCTGTATTCCATGTTTTTATGCTTTACACAACTTTTTACTTCCGTTAAACTAAAAAGAGTTTATTTTACTTTTGTAAAACAGAAAATTTATAATGCTTTTTGACAAACTTTTCTAGTATTTACCTCACATTCTCTTATTTTCCTAGCTAATTTTTGCTATTTTTTCCATCTCGCCAACGTTCCTATGTTGCATGTTTCTTTTTTCTTTTTTCTTTTTTTTAATATAAAACCATAAATCCAATTCTCCCCCTATGAATATATCATCTCTTTCGTTAAATTTTTTTTGAATAAGTAATTTACCCTAGTAAGTTAAAAAACTAGCAAGTAGGGAATCAAGCACCGCCCCTCCGCAAAGGAAGCATCATCCCTAGCCATGACACTCACCTCGACGGCAGACCTATTTCCGCCAATTAATATTTCAAACTTATTTATTCATGAAGATGAAAATAATCACCTTTTAAAATCTCACATAACACAAGGAAGAATGAAATTATACATGCCAAACCTCACGTAGAAGATCAAATCTCACACTTGAACCACAACGATACTCACTCCCTGTGTGTCTCTCAGAATCCGCATTCCCTCTAGCAGACATAGTTTTATCAATGATGGATGTGAGATGTGAATCAAGTTCATCAAGTTCCTCATCACTTGTGGATCCTTTTGCTTGCACCAACGAAATAGTTCTACCCAGTTGAGGTGGTCGTCCGAGTTCTCCGATTTTCTTTGCCAAATCGGCAGGTGCCGGTGGGCAGTAAATGACGGGAGCTGCTAAACATGGGAAGCAGTTGATCAAGTCCTGGTCTGATTGTCGCCGTTCCAAGATACTCTGAATGGATGTCAGAACATGATTGAATCAAATATTATTCAAAATGAGGATCCTAGGACATGAAATCTTCTTTAAGATACTCTTCATGGATGTAAGATCATGATTGAATCAAATTCTATTGAAAATGAGGGTACTAGGACAGGAAATCTTCTGTATTTGGCAATAGCAGTAATTGCCAGAAGTAATCAGCTGCTACTGCTTTTTACCATGTAGATGAATAAATTGGGGATCATCCTAATCTCATCGTTTAAATGAAAAGCAAGTCTTATAGCAATAATGTCTGATGGAAAGTGAACAAAAGAGATACATAAAACCACCTACTTGGTTGTAAACCACAAACAAACTCATGTTTACCTAGTACACATTTTGAACAATTATTAAGCATACCTCTGAGTTCAGGATCTCTAAAACAGACCCAGGAACAGGATCAGGGCAGAATTCATCAGGAGTAAAATTGCAGAGTATTCTCTTTATTATTGGTAAACCCAGTGTTGGACACACCTGTGCAACAAAGCATGGAATACTTTAAACAGATGAAGACACTAATTAACTTTCTGTTGATTGCCATACTAATGTTTAGAAAAATAAGATTCATAGTATCAAGACCAACCTCCTTTCTGATGGTCCTGTCCATAAGCATGTCTTTTGGGAGCATCAAAAGATCACTCAAAGCATTAAGCAAATGAAAATATTTTGATGTTTCATCATCTCCTCGCCTATCATCGTCATCACCTCCATTTGCCTCATTTGATCGAGCAATATCTTCAGCATCCCGACCAAACAAATCTGTTAGATATCTTGACCAGTTCCCCACCTGCAAAATCAAAATAAAATGAACAATAAGCCAGGTATATTTTGTTAGATAAACATAGGAAACCCTTCAGTTTTGATAATATGAGATTATGACTATTTCCATGCAAGCTCAACAGAGCCAATCAGAGATCACAATGCAACTGTGCACCACAAAAATGAAAAAAGTAGAAGGAACCAGAAATTGTACAAACCGAATTTTTCAGTTGAGCACCAGATCCAAAGCTCAAGTTGCCATCAGGGATTGGCAGAACCTTGGAATCAACAACAGGATCCGATACAGGATCAGTAGGAATCTCATATGCAGATACACGAAGTATAGCATTGAACATTGCTACATCCAGTCTGGCTACGCACTGCTCCATCACCTGATGATGACACACTGTCAAAGACATGATAACACAACAAGCAGGATGAATCTATTTTGGGAAGTCAACATTTATCATCATCCAATTATTTCTTACTCAAATGCCAATGAAATGTGTTATAGTTGAGAATACCATTCTCGCCAATACAGGTAAGCAACCACAATCATGCCCTCCCGCTCGAACAGGACACAGCCTTTGGGAGGCTTCTTGGAAAGCACTTCTCCAACGATTGATAGAAAAACTGCCTTGCTGCTGATCACCTAATGTTGATCCTAATAGACGGCCACAACTTTTCTCAGAATACATTTCTTCAACTGGAGATTGCATGTGGGGGTCAACGTCTAAACAACATAAAGAATCAAAATTTCTTAGTCTTACAGGCAAGACTTCAGTTTTCTTTCCCCTTCTTTTGGGAAATACATGGGACACTATGTTAGAAGGTTGCCTCACATCCTTACGAAAAATGAGTAATCCTTCAACAAAATAAAAATCAACTCAAGCAGAAAACAATAAACCACACTTGGTAATGCCTATTTATGTTAAAACTTTAAATACCTAAAAGCAAATGTTAATCCAAGTCAAAACTTGGCACCGTTTAATAACTGTTATTGATGTTAATCTTAAAACATAATGAATGAAGATGTAATCTTTATAAAGCTTAAAACAACACCAAATGATCATATTTGCTAGCGGAAAGTCACACAATAAGGTTAAAAAAACCCTTCAAACAAAGGCATGGACATGTTAAACAATACAGTGAGTTACCTGCCACCACACAGATTCTACAATCCTCGAAAACATCCAAGATTCAACCTTCTCTAGTGCTGCTACAAACGTGCTAGTCTCCTGCCAGTCATTTATGAATTGCATAAAACCTAATGTTTTCCCATGTTTGCTACTGCCATTTGCTTTCCAATTTCCACCGCCATTGGTTTCAGTAAATCTTCCTTGAAGATGTGTCTGGTGGGCACCACCAAAAGCTTGAGTAATAATTTCTCTGAGGACCACCGTGTTTGACCACCAAAAAGTTAACCTTCATTTAGAAACAAATAAGAGTGATCAATACAGCTTACCCAAAATACTTTTATCTTCCTGAAGAGAAGGCAAATGATCTCCAATGATAATGCTGACCAATAGAAACTGATGGAAAGAACAAATGCGTGCACAATTCCTATACCGTGGTACATCACTGCCACAAGATTTAGCAATTAGGACAAGCCCCGACACAGTGTTCTTAGCAATGCTGCCTTTCTTGCCTTGTGTCCAGTGCTTGCAAGCATGAATATAGAATCTAGATAGGCGCCTAGCAGGCATGTGGACTTTATGTGCTGAACTTCCATGTTCTGGTACAACAGAATACAATGAAATCTCTAGAGCAGCAATCTCTCTCAACTCTTCTTCAAGTTTATCAATTCTCTGCTCCATCACCTGAATTTTTTGCTCATTTCTCTGCTGATCTTCATAAGAACATTTCTCCACCATCTCACCAGTTTCTTCATCTGATTCAACAGTAAGAGAACTAAATGTCTCACCATAGCCATCCATTCCCTTGCTCTCTTCATTCGGCTTATCTTCACTCCCATCAGATTCAGATGATGCCACAGCATGAATTTTCATGTTCTTGAATGTGACATCTTGATCTCTTGGATCAACCTTGTAAGACCTCCTTGGAGTAGATTTAAATTGTAGCACTGTTGGTCCCTGACAGTTAGTTCTTCCTCTTGCTATGTGTATAGTGCTTTCTGGTGAAGATTTCTTAGTCAAATTTTTGGGCACCCTTGAAGCACGCTCAACCTTGTTCTCCTGCAAAATTCCAGTTTCTTCCTGGGACGATGTAGAATCTTTAGCATTTTCACCTTCTGATTCCCCTTCTTTACCTCCATCACTTGAACCATCATCCTTTTCATTTTCATTAAGATTCCCAACCATTTCAGCAGGTACAGCATGTGATATATGTTCATCCTCATCTTTACCATTCTCATCCACTTTAACTTCCTGAAGTCTCTCTTTTTCATTTTCCATCAACTCATCACGCTCATCTTCTGCATCCACCATGGTCATCCCCTCTGAACTACTCGTGTCATCAACATAATGGACTGAGATTTCATCATAAACATCAGATGAATCTATGTTGGTGTTTCCCTCACTCTCCACAAGTGAATTTTTTGGTTTTATTTCCTCTGTGTGGGAAGGTTTATGATCCTTCAGAGAAGGTTTTATGTTCTCTTTGCTATCATTATTGGAAGACTGTTTTGTTTCCTTAATTTGAATAGAAGAAGCTTCTTTTCCCTTTTCCTTCATTTTCATTGCCTCCACCTTTTTATCAGCTATAATCAGCTATTAGACACTGTAAGGAGGAAATGAAACAAAATTGAAGGGCTAAACAAACTCCAGCTCAACTTGAAGGTGCTTCTTCAAATTTCCATCTGGCCTTGACCTCCACAAATCCAACTTTACCTACTCAGTTCAGCCACATGAAGTGGAATGTCTGACATAAGACAAAAACAAAACTAGCAATAAGCAAAATCGTAGTATAACATAAAAGAACAGCAACAGAAAAATGATTCACAACATAAGCTCATCCATCAAGAATATATCAGAAAAAGGAAAGCACCTAAGTACTGCTGGATGTCTTGTCCCTAAACAAGGGGATATATTCAGTATACAAGTTTTTACAAAAGATGTTCTACTCAACAAGGAAAACTATAATAAATGGCAGAGAAATAGTCAAAGATTTTAGGGGGTAAAAGCGATATAATGTAATACATTTGACATTCATATAAGACACATTAACAATTTTCAAGAACTATAAAGCATACAGATGCGACCTTGCAGAGCTGGTCTATACTGAGGAAACATTCTAAATCTAGAGCAGAAGCCCAACTAATCACTTTCCATTCTGTGAGATCAACTTTCTCTGCTGAAGCCACTAGATTAAACCTGAATATTTGCATTTACCGTTGAAAGTTGAAACATAGTTGTGTGGGCAATATTAAATTGAAGATCTATATCACAGACAACATGATGTGAGGCTTAACTACAGATAAAAATAGATGCCAACCTTTCACCTTCACACAAATTGATGCCAAATGAGACCCCATTTTTTATAATAAAAAAATGTTTTTGCTTAAAATATTACATGCGGTATGATAAAGACAATCGCACAGCTAGCGGAACTTATAACCCAGTTCTGGTGAGTGAATGATAAATCACGTGGCCACCTAGAATTGTCAGACATGTTCTTTCGCTGTTCCTTCCAATAAACATAAACTAGCTACTATTTTACCAGTTTTATACATGCCAAGCGACTCAAGCCCAGACCAGCAAAAATTAAAAGGCAGGCAGACGTAGGACTCGCACAATAATTGTTTATCTCAGACTATTCGCAAGGTGAAGCTATCATATTAACCACACGTTACACCAGATACATTGCCACATGAACGACCACAATGACTGAACAGTCTCTCCAGATACATCCGATAAAACGGTTTCACCAGCAAGAAATCGGCTCCAACATATACTTACCTTTTTAAACACAATTTTTAAGCGAATAACAGAATTGCAGAAGCTAAGCAGAAACCACATTTCCAGATCAAAAACAGCTCAGACCATTTCATGAAAATGCATTCAATCCAAATTCGTCGATAGCTTCTGAAATAGCAGTTCAAATCTCACAACTCCAGATTAAAAAATTACCACAAGACATACATTCGACCCAAATTCATCCATAGCTGCTGCAATGCCAGCTGAAACCAAATACAGACAACAAAACCATCATCACAAGAACTGTCCAAACACTTCAAACTCTTCGTCATACTCCAAAACAACCAAAACCAAAACAAGATGAAACTTTTGAGAAACAGAACATCAAAAAAAAACCCAAATTTTTGCAAAACGCAAAGTAAGCAACCACTTCAAGCTCCCAAGAACCGACCTTTCCCCGCTCAAAACGCAGCAACACTACAACCCGCGTAACCACACCAACCACAGACCGCCAAGTTCAACAAAGACTCGTCCTTTTTCACCTCCGGAGCTCCATACTTAACCAGAGAACCTCCATGTCTTCTCTCCAAATGTATCACAACCAAACAGCAGAGCAGAGCATGGAGGCAAGAAACGACTCACTCGTACGCCGAGGTCGCGAATGCCGCTAGGGGTAGGCGTCCTTCTCGGCGAGCTCCGACGGCGGCGGCGGTGGAGATCGGCCGGAGGTCGCCGGTGCCGGCGATAGATGTAAAAGAGGAGGGAGGAGGTGGTGACCGGGAGTGGCCGGTGGCAGTGGCTGGCGACCGCTAGAGGGGTGTCGGTGGGAATCAGGGCGACCGTCTGGAGCCGGTTGTAGTGTGTCCCTGGACGTGAATGGCAGTTGGCCATTTGCCAACCGCCGGGGCCCGCACCGGTCTAGTAATCATGAGCTATTTATTTATTCCCCGTACAAATTTGTATAAGAGCCAAATATTCAAGCATATATATAATATTCAATAATTTATAATTATGTGGAAAATAATTAGTAGCTAACGTAAACATAATTTATCATCGTAATAATAATAAGAGCATAAGTCGTAGCATTCATTATTTTGATTAGAGTATCAATAAAAATAAAATATAATTAATCATTTATTCATATTTAATCTATGTATAATTTAAATACTATGTTTTACTCTATATTGCATACCCTTTTTTATAGCCCTTGCATTATTTTAACTCATACTTAATTTTTTAATTTGAAACTTTAAAAAAATCTATTTTTTTGTTAAAAATTAATCACAATATGTTACCTGTATTTAATCAAATATTAATAATAAAATATATTTTTATTTAATAAAAATATTTTATTTGTAATTTTTACGACTTACCCGAACTCAATTTCAACTTGTTGAATTAAATATATATCGACCAACTATAAATTTGGTATATTAATCGGTAGAGCACATTTAAAATTATCAATTACATGATCTTTTTTGTTTAAGATTTTATGATAACCGCAGCCTTGTTGTTTAGCCAGTATGTATTTTTATTAATTTGTAAATATCAATTTGGGTTTATGCTAATTTGCTATACGTTTCTTAAAATAGACAACAAAAAATAGATTGAGCTTAATTTAAATTAAATAGCTCAAGTTTAGAGTGAAATAAAAGTGTATATGAACTTTTGTAACCCCAGTTCAAGTAGCTTGAAAAATCTATTTCAATATTTATGTTTACTTCGTGATTGTCTGTCTTAGAATTCGAACATAAATTCACTAGTAGAGACGGCCATTCAATAATTGATATTGTCCCTACCAAGTTTTATAGATTAATTCCGTTTATTTTTTGTTTTATCTGATGATTATTTCAAGGCTTGCTTGAGCAAATAATGTGAGACCTCGTTATATACGAGGGTACAATATATCAATGTCAATAAAAGGGCTCTGGTTGGACTCGTGATTTATGAGGTGGGACGACAGCTCGAGACAAAAAGGGTGCACGGCGTCGGTGGGGACTGCAAATACAGCTCATGCCAACAACGCCGTCACCTACCAATTAGGAGTTGAGAGTGTAATTAAATCTAGTAAAAAAGTAAAATGCAATTGGTATGGATCAATTTGAACTCGAAATCTCACTTAATTTAAAATTAAAAGTATGAAACTTATACTTCAATGAATTGCGATTTGCCAGTAGAATTTGAGCAATAAGTGTTTAGGTGGTTTCACTCGAGCATGACAAAATAAGTTATTCTATTGTTTGTCTATGTACCCATAATTTCTGTATCGTTTATAGTACTTTTTTCTTAATCCTAAATTTTAAATTTTGATAATTGCATTTGGTCACACCATATGATTCTAGAGTGGTGAATTATATAATTTCTTAGTAAATCACCCATATATATATATATATATATATGTACACACACACGAGGGCGAACTTTATGTATGCAGCATAGGCAGCTTGCCTGTGCTTGAGGGTAATTTTGCATTTACATCTGTGTTTGAGGGTAATTTAGAATTTACACATGTGCGAGGGCCCGTACAAGGTGCTGTGGGGGATGGAGACGGCGACGCAGGTGGAGATCAAGGCGGTGCAAGGGCCGTCAGCCATCGTCTTCCCTCTCGTCTTTTCCGTGCCCAACATTTCTCGGCTGCCGGGTCACTGGAGTTTCCACCGCCGCCTCCAGAAGGACTCCCAGGGGCTGCCCAATGCACAGATGCAGCTGTACGACGATCTTCTCACCAATGGGTCTCGTGATGCTCTGTTTTGTTCTCTTTTTTTTTAAATTTCCTTGGTGTTGCGATTCGGGGTGATTTCGAGTGTTTGGTGATGGGGGTTTTGTTGATTGCAGTCAGGAGTTTGCTTTGGATTGGGACTCCTCTGCAGGAGTTTGCTTTGATTGTTGATTCGGGGAGTACCGTCACATACGTTCCCTGCTCTGGTTGTGATCAGTGTGGAAATCATCAGCTCAGTGTTCTTGGCATTGAGCTAATAACTGTTGTATTTATTGAGATTTTTCGATGAAACAACTGATTTGTTGATGGTATCTTTTATTAAAGGAACTAATTTTATTTTCTTGGTGCAATATGGTCGCTTGCATTCAATTTAGCCACTGCTAGACTCATCTGTTAATCGGTTGTTCCATTTAGACAATTCCTCTGTGGCAGATTGGTTACCAGTGTTTGACGAAATCAGTGTTGTTATTTGATGCCTGTTATATGAATGGATTGGTCATTATTATTTGATGGTATCAATGTTGTTATTTTAGCTCATTGCTAATGGATGCAATTTTATACTTTTGCTGACAGTTCTTGGGAGCTTCCTTTCTGCTTTGAACAGATATATTGCAGACAATTATCGTTCGAATCATTCTCTTGCCGAATATCATGTTTTTATACCATTGGTTTTGTAAAGTCAACTGTGTAAACTCGACTTGTATGCTAAAAGCCGGAAAGTGAAAGTTTGCAGCCATGAAAAAAAGTGAACAATTACAATTGTAAGGATTCAGTACTCCCCATTTGTTTGACTCTTGTTCTAGGCTAACTTAACTTTCAAACATCACAGTATTTGTCCTTATATATGCCCTTTAAAGAAGTTCTACAACAGTCTTTTCCATGGCTAGATCAAACCAGACGAAGCATCAAGGAGAAATTTGCAAATTTGTAGGTGTTTGAAGAGATGAATTGATGATGCTAAGAGAAGTGATATTCATAGTAGTTTACTTAATAATGTGATTGAAATTCATGAGATAATAAGAGGTTGTGGTGATTGAAACTTTATCCTTAAAATTGTCAGGTCTTTTGGAGCTCAAATCTTAATTGACGACAACCCTCAATATGCAATTGAATGTGCCGAAGCTGGTATAATAGTTCTGCTCTTTGATTACAACAATTCATACCCTTGGTGCAAGTCTTGCTTGGCTGACTAACACCAAGATAAACAAACACTTCAACAAGATATAAATAATAATTAGATAAAAGGTAAAAGCAATTAAAAACAATAACACTGCAAGCTAGATTTCTCACAGCTTATCAAAATGTTCTAATGCTTATCACACCAAAACACAATAACCTACAAAGACTATGAAATGCCAACATCCACATGCCAAGTCATTACAAATCAGGTTAGCCCCTATTTTATATGAATACAGGTTTGACTCATATAATTCTCTCAGCTACAATAACCTGATATACATCACAAAATCACAGGACTTCCAAGGGATTGTCCTTCTATCATCAAATAATGTAGGCAACTTTGCTTTTGTTAACCTATCAATAAGAGTTCATATGCCAATGGCTATGCATCCATGATTGAGGAACTGCTCCCAAGTTAACTGCATTTAGCTCAATTTTTAGAGGTGAACCTTTACCCATTCCCTTCTGGCTATGTCAGTAAATTTTAGCTTTCATAGAGGAAAAATGAAGCTCAATCGCATCATCATTCAATCAGAACAATGCCATCAATGACACTCTTACATGTTAACCAGCACTTCCCACATAATCAATAAAGCTGTAACCAGGGTGCACCCTTTTGGGAGTTCTAATCAAAGACAAAATGTGATTGCCCTCCTTTGGGTGCTCACATTTTCCATACATGTGAACAAGGGCATTAGCTAACAAAGTCTCACTTTCAAATCCCCTTTTAGCAATGCAGGCATGGGCCTCCATTCCCTTGTACAACAACGGAAGTGACAAAAACAAAGAAATCAACAGTAAGAGAGTATTGTCATTTGGAAGAACACCCCTTCATAGCATGTTCTGCAGTACCTTTGAAGTCTCAACCACTTCCTTGCACTCAGTGCAAGCCTTTACCAAAGCATTCCACACAATCACATCTTCCTTTTCTTTGTTGATGCTATTCAAAAGTTTGAATGCTGCCATCATCCCTCCAAATCCGGCCTTGACAACATAGGCGCGAACAGTTTGAAGATCACTGGCTTTACTATACATGGATATCAAGGGTTGTTCCAACAAGGATATTAAATTCAATCCCCACTGCCCAAGCATGAGAATAAATCTTTCCACCAACTTCAAAATCAGACAAATCAGTGCATGCTCTAAAAACGAGATGAAATGTACGAGCATCTGGCATGCACTTGAGAGAGGCAATCATATCGTGATAAAGGTCAATTACCAATCTCTCCAATTACATGAGCAAAGACAGGCTCTAATAAACATAAGCATATTTCGTAACATAAGACGGTAGACAGACAGACACGAGAAATATAACAACATTTTAAAAAAAAATAGAACCTTTTTGATGGCCAATCGCTGCAATTTGGGAACCTCCTCCAGTAATCGAACCTTGGCGTGGCGGATCTCGGCATTCAAAGCCAAGGTGGTCGCCCTATTCTTCTCGTTGGCATTGATCACCTGATCGTCATCATCGGAGGCCAGGATGGAGTTCTTGGCATTGATCATCTCTTCAAAGGACAGAATCAGCAATCTCTCCAATCGGGAAGGGGATCGAAGCAGATGGCGGCATCCCGGCAGAGGAAGAGAAGCAGAGTCCCCCTTCCCTCACCGGACTCCGCGACCACCACCTCGGGCTCCCATGCCGATGACTCCCGGCACCATCCCGTCGGCCGTGCTGCTAGATTGATGCTGACCCCACCGGTGGTTGTGCTCTTACGAGAAGGGGCTTCCATGCAGATGCGCGGCGGGGAGGGAAGGGTGGTGCCGATTGGGTTGGAGATCCGGCGTGTGGTGGGCTGGGGCGGGGTGGGCAGGAAAGGTGGCAACAGATGGGTGGGATATAATTTCAAGCCGTTGGATAGAATCCAACGGCTGAAAAACTCAAGCACAGGCACCTTGCCTGTGCTGCATCACAAAAACATTATTCCATATATATATATATATATATATGGGCCAGCATGCGAACGCATGCAGCTCATCAATGTGGGCTGCTGGATTTCAATCCAGCGGCCCACAGCCCCTAAGCCAGTCCCCCTCCCCCAACCCGGCTAACTTGACTGACCTGCCCGCCCGACCACCTACGACCGGCAAACCCGCCCGACCTCCCACCCACCCCACCACCACCACCTCCCCTCCACCGCGACCACCACCACTACCTCCCACCCCGCCGCCACCTGTGACGACGGCGACTGGCCCTAGGCTCCTCCAGCCCCCTGCCCCATCGGCCCCCGCCCCCGCAAACCCCCCTCCCCTTGACCCCATTGCCTGACACCCACCCGGTAGTCCTTGCCCCGAGCCCCGGCTCGCCGTCCCCCTGCCCCCACCCACCAGTGGCCGAGTGCGGGAGGAGCCAGGGACAGGGGCCGCTAGGTGGGCAGTAGGTAGGGGGCGCGGTAGGTGGGGGAAGGGGGGGCAGCAATGGCATTGGGTGGGCAGTAAGCAGGGGGGCTGGGGTCGGGGGGGGGTGGGTTGGCAGGGGGTGTCCAGGGGAGGAGGCGTGGTCCAATGGCAGGGGGCCCTGGGAGGGCGGGCAGGCGGGAGGGCGAGAGGGTAGGAGGGAGGGAGGGAAGGAGGGAGGGCGGGCGGGTAGGGTGGATTGGGGGGGGTGCTTGGGGGCTTGTGGGCCGTTGGATTTCATCCAACGGCCCACAAGGCGTGCGCTACCAAAAACAGAAAGTGCATTGCAAATTTTATATATATATATATATATATTTATCTGTGTGTGTGTGTGTATATATATATATATACACACACACTCTTGGCCCAAATGCCTACTATTAGCTGATTGAACTAGGCCACTTAAGAGCTGTTATCTAAGATTCGTCACTGATTAACTGTTCTACAAACTAATCACCTGTGGCATAATAAATCGTCATGATTTTAGAGATAAGTCCATAGACCTACTAATATTTTTGTCACCCAATACGCTACATAGGGATTTCATCTCCCCTGTCACTCGCATGATACCTTAACGTTACCATAGATAAGTGTGACATACCTATGTGTAGGTTTTTCTTAGCCTAGTAGATTTTTCCAGTTTACCTGATGTCAGATCTTACATGTGAAGATGAGATATCATCTATTAAGAGTTCTTGAGCAGTGTGACTACATTTGTAACAAGATTCAGTCTCATTTCCTATGACCTAGATGTGTCAGACAGAATAGAGTTTTCACTCAAGGATTTCCACTCACCCCTCTAGGTTTATCAATTTTACAATCAATTATCCAGATGATTGACATGAACAGACATTGACCAGAGCACATGTCATAGACTAGATGCGGATTTCATAGTTCCATGCTGTAACACCCCAAATCCGGTCCATGCTCATGAACCGAACCGGTATGTTACAGGCCCCGGTTAGGTCAGCTAACCCGAAGCCTAACTCATGCGGATCCAATCTCGGCGTCTTAAGATGAAGATACAACTCTCAAAGCATGGATGAATGCACAAACCCTAACATGGTACTACATGAATGACATGCAATTCAAACACACACCAATACATATGCATATACCAACAATTTTAATCACACATAATCTAATATACCGTATATTCATTATAAAACTCGGGCCACACTTCTACTGCGCACTCTAATCACATCTCACTTCTTGTCATCATGTCTTAGCTTTTCATCATGTCATAACATCATATTTTAACAACTAATCACGTCACATCATCATGTTTCAAGCATTTATTCACACCATATAATAATATCATAACACAATATAAACACTCAATTGACTGACATGTGTGCAAGCGACAACAATGCTCCTCCGTCCAAACTGGCTCTTCCAACTCGTAATTGTTACCTACATATAGTATAAAAACACGTCAGTAACAAGTGTTACTGGTCCGAAAAATAAAATAACTATAACAAGCTGGCTATGAGAGCAAACTCTCATATAAAAGAAAACATCATATACTCCACGTGAACACTCTGAAGGGCACTACTGAGGAGCCACTGGGCTGCAGACCCGGTAGCATCCCGAACTTACTGATCTGCTGCTGGTACTGTGCCGCTCTCGGCACTTCTTTTTCAGTACTTCTCATGAAACTTTATCCTAAGCCCTCTCCTTACCTCCATATTTCTCCTGGCCTTGAGCACGAAGGCCGAGTACTCTCAGGCAGTCGCCTTTAGTACCCTTTGAACCACAAGTCCGGACATGCGCTGTACTAAACAGTACCCGTAAACCTCCACGTTCTCCGGGTGTGAGGAACTCAAACGCGGAGTTGTCAGGATCCCTCGGGAATGGAACAGTCCGCTGGCACTAATCCAGAGCCCACTTTGACTGTCACGGCATCCTCTGCATGGTACGTGCAGTCGATTTCTCCATCTCTCGTCTCACTGAAAACGCGAAAACTACATATATATATATGAGGCTGGGTAGGGATTTATATAATAGGCCCGAAGGCAACTTGTGGTGGATCTTGTTTTCGAAATCAACCTCGAGGGATCTCATCCTCGAGGGGTTATTAATCCGAAAAATGTTCGGTTAAATGGCCCGAGTTAAGTGGGATCCGATAAAGCGCCACTTAACTCGTCCTGTAGGCATTAAAACAAACATACAATAGAAAAGAGTAAAACAGACGAGTCCTAAACGGACCTGGTAGAAGCTCCAAGCGTGTCATCGCGCCTAGGCGGCGAGCTCCTATTCCGTACCTACACATCAAAACTAAATACTAACGCCCGCTAACTAAATGATGCATCAAACTCAACACAATTAAACACAAAATCATCAATCATCAAATAACCATAAATATGAAAATAACTCTAACTCATCCTATTCATGACAATTTTATTGTATTTTTCCTAAGTTACATCATACACGATTATCATGCTCAATTTACTTACTTCATTAAATCACTTAACCTCCATGAACTATCAATCACATCATGTAACTTATCACTTCATCACTTATCCTCCATTCACTATCAATCACATCATAAATCAATCCTAGCATGTTGTGCTAACAATCATCATCAATTTTAAATAATCAAATCGGAGGTAATTATACCTCACGTCATCGGCAATCGGCGACGGCTAGGGTTCCGTCGCGCGTCTCGGAGCTCGAATTCGGCGCTCCTCGGCGTCCGATGTTCGATCGAGTCCAACTGGGTGAGCTCCGCGGAAGATCCGGTGAATTCCAGCGAATTCCAGAAATTCCAATTTTCCGGCGGTTTTCCGGCAGCTACTGGCGGTTTTCCGACGGCTTCCGGTGGTTTTCCGGCGACAATCGCCGGCGGCGTCTACTAGCCGGAAAGTGGTCGTGTTGGGTACCCTCGGAACCGGCTCGGCGAGCCCGACTCATCTATGACCTCAGCGTGGCCAATGGAGGCGGCGGCTCGCCGGAAAATGGCAAAACAGAGCCGGCGGCGATGGGTCGCTAGATCCGGCCAGCCACGGTGGCGATGGCCTCCGTTCCAGTCGGGGAAGGTCGCTGGAAGGCTGAGGGTGCTGAGGCGACCGACCGATCACGGCGGCGCTGGTCGCCGGCGGCAGAATCGGCGACGGAAGTGCAACGCGGGCGCGGCGTCGCGGCGTGGCTTCCTCGAGTCGCGGCAGTCCGATGGGGGCCGGACCTGGTCGGGGCGGCAGGGCGACGCCGTGGCCGGGCTGGGCGGCGTCGATCGGCGGCCAGGCGGCGTCGGTCATGGCAGCGGTGGCGCGCGAACAGGGGCGGCGCAGGCGAGGGTTTGGGGAAGAAAAGAAGGGCGCGGGGGTGTGTGGTGGCAAAGTCGTAAATATTACTTGACTCGTCTCCGACTCGAGTCAAAAATAATATTTAAGTAGTAAAAAAATTCTAAAAAATATGGGAAAAATCCCATAAAATCAAACAATACCAAAAAATCATAATGATATGCTCTAGAACTATCAACCCACCCAAAATGCCCATAACGCGTCTTAACGCGGGTAACAGCCTAAAACTAATTCTACGATCCATTATATATCATAATAATAAAAAAATGAACTGCATACTCTCATATATTCTGATAACTCATTCTTTTCTGCTGTGTTCATGACGTTATCATCATATACTTGGGTACACATGATCCTCATGGCTCATACACGAGACCGGCGTCGGCTCAGTACACGTGTTCTGAAACTGACTCGACTCGAAAATAACGGTCGAACCAACCGGTTCTGAATATAAAACCCTGACTCAAATCGTGGGTTTTACACATGTAGAGTATGTTTTCATACTCCTTGAGACACGTTGTACATGTACAATTTTCCTCAGCTCCATTCCGTCACAGAGAGCTCCCTTCAGTAGCAGCTAGTGGTAATATAGATGGCCACCAGAGCCATAGTATACAATAGAGTCATAGCAGCTATCCTTATTATTTTCTAGAACAGAGTGAGATACTTGACTCAGGACTAAGTCAACTAGGACCCAGTGAGTGATCCAGTTCCTTATACATGGACACCTGAGAGTTGGATCTAGACTGGCGACAATGAGCCGTGTAGCTCATTAGCCTATACACCCGTACCTAGCAAGAGACTCATAGCACACCTTAGGATGACCGTAGGACCTTAAATAGAGTTTCCTGAGAGTACATGTAGTTGACTTTTTACATCAATGAGGATTAGAGAGACATGGGTAGATGTTACCAGGTAGGCCTTGCCCTCGACCTAGATTACCCAGATATAGCTCAGTTTAGCACCTCGCAATACTCTAGGGTATATGCTTGACCAACCCATTAGGCCCTTAGGGGTGATCTAGGTTTTTCTGCAAAGTTAGCAGTAGGGGTCAGAACCACAGAGAGTGATGATGGTAATGTTAGAATAGACATAGACAGTTTAGATTCAGAAGGTTTGATATTGACAGCATCATTAGTAGAACTTGCCTTGTCGGCTCAACTACAATCAGGGAGGATGTACATGAATGCTGTAAAAGTAGAGGATACAACTGATGTGTATCTAGCTTCTAGGTTTCAATTTCAGTAGAATGTCCTTGAGTTAAAATTTTGAAGATGAAGTTATAATGAGGGGAGGTTGTAAAACCCGCGATCCGAGTCAAGGTTTTATACTCGTAAACTGATCGGTTCAGCCGTCGGGTTCGAGTCGATATAGTTTCAGAACAAGTATACCGAGCTAAGGCCGGTCGCATGCATTAGCTATAAGGGTCATGTGTACCCAAGTATATGATGATAACGTCAGTAAGACAACACCATAATGAGTTATCAGAATATATGATAGTATGCCAGTTTATTTTATATGTATATATAATGGATCGTAGAATTAGTTTTAGGTCGTTTACCGTGTTAAGATGGGTTATTTATTTTTTTGGGTGGGTCAATAGGTCTAGAACATGTTATTTTATTTTATTGAGCATATTTTATTTTTTTGTATTTGTTTATATTTATTTTATATTTTTTAGAATTTATTTCGTAATATTGAACCGAGTTGGGAGCGAGTCAAGTTTTTATTATGAAATTGCCGCCGACCCATTTCTTTTTCTTCCCCAAATCCGTTTTATCTCTCCACTTTCTCTCCCGGCCGCCCACTACCGTTGTGTTGCATGTGTCGCTGCCGGCCCCAGCGACGACGTCCGGAGACCCTCCCTAGCCTCTTCCCCTCGTTCCTGGCCCTTGCCTTTACTTTGCATGTGTGGTCGCAAGCCGTTAGCGCCACCGCTGGTCGGTTGCACGGCACCACCACCCTCGCAGTCGACCAAACCTTCCTTACACGACCACCTCCTATCTTGTCGTACTGGCCAAACAAGTCCCTTCCGGCTGTTATCCTCGCTAGCCACCTTGCTCTATTTTCTTGGAGTGTCGCTGGCCACCGCTAGCCTCGTCCTGTTGTCTCCGGCCATCCACGGCCCTCCCTCATTATCGCCAATGTCGTCCAACCCTGTGCCACTGTTGGGGACGATGAAAGCCACCGCCTTGATGGGTTTACTAGGAGATCTTCCACTGCATGTTGCTCTGTCGTCGTCGGCAACCATCGTCAGTGTTGGCCATGTACTCCCAGCCTAGTTGGTCCCCTTCCTAGACCCCCCCGACTGAGGTCAAGCCTTGTCTACTCCTCTCGATGTCCATCATCCCTCACAATAGCACCATGTCATAGCATAGTCGCCGGATTTGTGGTGTTTCCACCGGCAGTCGGCCACTGTCACCACTGAGCCAGTCGTAGGCCGGCCAGAGCATCTCTGGTCAGGCCTCCTCATGTCCTAGCCACATGCTCTAGTCCTAGCCCAGCCGAGTGCTTCCTCAGCCGAACCACAGCCATGCCAATAGTGACCGTTGCTGTTGTCACCGTGGTTGCTGCTTCTGGCGCCGACATTAGGTATATGTTACTGCAGGTTGATTTGATTTTAGTTCTATGATTGTGGATAGCATAGCATGATTGACTTATGATAATTGATATGTATTGCATCTAAATTAGAGGAAATATGAAGTTAGGCATTAATGTTTACAAATGGTGTAATTTGATTGATAGTTGGCTGGGATGACTAAGATATGAGTTGTTTGCATGGAAATGTTGTAAGAGATAGCATTGGGAAATTTATACAAGTAATTGAAGATTGAATTGTGCTAATGTGTTGTTGATCATAATTGATTACAAATGCTATGATTAAAGTATAATTAAAAACTTTAGATTTTCTTTATTAGGGTAATATGTGAATTAGTGATTAATAGGAATATTGAGTTGAACACAACATGTTACATATAGGATTGGATTATGGATAGAATCATGGATTATGTTATCATGAATCAGAATGATGAAATGATTGAATTAAGATGTAGGTGGCTAATTAAATATGTCTTAATCATCAATTAGAATGGAGTTGTATGATTTGAATATGAATGTCACATGATGTCGGATCATTGCTAATCATGGTTGGATGCTCTAGGCTGAGATTTTGATGTAATTGATGTTGCATATTTCATATGATGTGATGATGAGTAGATGCACTTAGATTTAGTATACAATTATCAGTACCACTTACTAGGTTGGTATGTGAGAAAGAGGTAATAAAGTGCTAAGTTATTACGAGTACTCAGATTATATTAGTAACCGTGTATTATCCGATTGCATATGCCTTGTTGTGTACTTTGTTTGAGTGACTGTGATTTTACATAGCTATTCATCGCATTTATGCATCTGATGATTAGAATGAACGTTAGTATTTATTTTTAATGTGTAGGTGCAAAGTAGGAGCTCGTCGCCTAGGGGTGTGAACAAGTTTAGAGCTTCTGCCAGGTCTATTTAGGACTCACCCTTGATTTACTGTTCTATTCTATCGTGATTTATTTTTACTGTATATAGGACAGGTTAAGTGGCATTTTATCGGATCCCACTTAACCCGGGCCATTTAATCAAATCGATTTCCTAATTAATAACCCTTGACGATGAGATCCCTCAAACATGATTTCGAAAACAAGATCCACCACAAGTTGCCTTTGGGCCTATTATATGAATCCCTTCCCAGGCTATATATATATATATATATATATATATATATATATATAATTTTATTGAGTTTTTAGTGAGATGAGAGATGGTGAAACCGACTTCCACGTACCATGAGCGGGAGCACGTGATAGTCAAAACGGGCTCTAGATTTGTGAGTGGGCTATTCCATTCCATAAGGATCTTGACAACTTTGCGTTTGAGTTCCTTACACCCGGAGAGTGTAGAGGTTTATGGTACTGTTAAGTACAGCACACGTCTAGACTTGTGGTTCAAAGGGTACTAAAGGTGACTGCTTGAGAGTACTCGACTTTCGTGCTCAAGGCCAGGAGAATTATGAAGAAAAGTAGAGGGCTTAGGATATGCTTGTAGTCTTGAGGGACCAGAAAATAAAATGAGAAAATGCCGAGAGAGGCATCAGCAAAGCAATTAGTTTGAAATGCTACCGGTCTGCAGCCTAGTGGTTCCTCACTAGGTGCCCTTCAAAGAGTTTTGGTGAAGTATATGAATATTTTTCTTCATATGAGAGTTAGCACTCATAGCCAGTTTGATATAGTTATATTTTAGACCAATAATGCTTGTGACTGATGTATTTTTATAATATATGTAGGTGATAATAATGAGTTGATTGTGCCTGCCTGGATAGAGGAGTAGTGATGTCTCTTGCACACATGTCAAACGATAGAATGTTAATATTTTGTTTATCTTGACATTATATTGAGAATGATGTGATGAATTGAAAGGTATGATAATATGATATGATATGATATGATATTTGCTTCAGTAGCCGAATTTGTAATTGTGACATGTGAATACATGTTTTAGTAAATATATTAGAAATTTAATGTGTACAACAAGTGGGTCAAGACCCAAGTATGATGAGAAATGTGAATAGAATGCACAGGCGGGTCGAGAACCAAATTCAGAGTGATTTGTATAGTAGATTAGAATTTTGTGTGAATGAAATGTTTGATATATAGATATGTATTTGTATATGTTGTTTTGAGAGGGTGGCCTCTAATTACCCTTTTAGGGGAACTCTATCTATTTTATTTCAGGAATTTTCCTTGATTTTATTAGAATTATTTTGTTTTGTGAATTAGTTGACATATCATCCATACAATAGCATGTTAGGGTTTTGGGCATATATGCATGCATAGCGATTAGTATTTTCATCTTAAGACGTCGAGAGTAGATTTGTTTGAATTGGGTTTGGGTTAGCTGACCTAACCAGGACTAGTGACATTCCGATTCGGTTCTTGAGCGTGAACTAGATTTGGGGTGTTACAACAGCCTTAGTTAGTCGGTCCACAACCACCCATATAGATTCATACTTCTTTTGAGTCCTTGGGAATTTTGCGATAAAATTGCAAGTGACTCACTCCCATTTACAAGTAGGTATTTTTAAAGGCTGCAACAGTGTTCGGGCGCGGGTTCGTCCGCTGGTGCGGGTTAGAGTGTTCCCGCGTCGGGTTGGAAGGGTTCGGTGGGACCGAGGCGCCCTTGCCGCGCAAAGAGACAGCGTGATGAGACTAAAGAGTCACAAGTATCCAAGGGATGGCGATTTCCAATCCTAATTATTCATTTCCATAGACATATCATGCTTGAATGCATGAAAATTGCAACTGCAATGCTGCTTCAACTTCAGAAGGGAAAGATTGTCTTCCTCCTCTGGATTGCAATAACTCCTCCAAGGCGTCTCCTTCAATGGCGTCCTTAGTTGCAGCAGGGTGGATTTCAGCAACTCCTTTAATCAGCAAGACAGCAACATGACATTTCCTTCCCCTTGCTTCTTCTCCAATGGCAGCAACAAGCAAGGATGGAGGAGTAGGGCGTCCTCCTCCTAGCAGCAACAAGCAAGGATGGAGGCAATGGCAGCAACAAGCAAGGATGGAGGAGTAGGGCGTCCTCCTCCTAGCAGCAACAAGCAAGGATGGAGGCAATGGCAGCAACAAGCAAGGATGGAGGAGTAGGGCGTCCTCCTCCTAGCAGCAGCAGCCTGGGCGTGGAACACCGTCTTCCAGCAAAAAGACAGAGTCTTCTACTTCGTCAAGTGGCTCCTTCTTTAAGTAGTAATGCATGGCATCTCTTTCTTCTAGCCTCCATTGCAGCCAGATCCCCCCTTTGTAGCAGCAACAGGCGTCCTCTTTTATAGCAAGTAGCAACAACTTCGTCTTCTTCAATGGCAGCTTCGTCTTCTTCAATGGCAGCTTCGTCTTCTTCAATGGCAGCTTCGTCTTCTTCAATGGCAACTTCGTCTTCTTCAATGGCAGCTTCGTCTTCTTCAATGGCAACTTCGTCTTCTTCAATGGCAACTTCGTCTTCTTCAATGGCAGCTTCGTCTTCTTCAATGGCAGCTTCGTCTTCTTCAATCTCGTGGACCCCTTTCCCTCCTTCCGAATAAATCTTACGTATCTCATTTCTATTAAGTTAGGCATAACCACGGGTTCAACCACGACTGGCTGGGTTAACCGTCATGATTGAGCCGAGGGGTGCGGTGAAAAATTTGGACGAACAAACAGTCTACTGGGGGTTGATGTTGGGCTTTGATTAGTTGGCAAGTTTGGAACTTAGAGACAAAATTCACAACATCCTTCTTCATTCTAGTCCACCAGTAGTCTCAGTTTAAATCCTAATAAATTTTAATAACTCCTAGGTGTATCGAGAACTTTGAGCAATGTGCCTGCCTTAGGATGTTCCACCTCTGGACATCATCCTTGGCTATGCACAACCTCCCTCTAAATCTGATAACACTATTGGAATCAGCCATAATATTAGAAGTCTTTTCCATCATTTCATTTAGCTCCTCATCATCTATTTGTGCTAGCTTAACACGATCAACCCAATCATTAAAAATGATAAAGTTTGCTAGTAACATGTTAGTTACTCCACAGGGTTGATAGCCACTACTTCAGCCGACATAGCCCAAAGTCTAGCTAGTTGTTGACCCTTGTCCACATTGCCCTTTTAACTCAAGGCATTTGCTACAACTTTCACCTCCCTCGGGTTGTATAATAGTTGGAACTCATAGCCCTTCAAATATTCCATCCACTACCTCTGCTAAAGGTTAAGGTCATTCTGGGTGAAGATATACTTCAAACTCTTGTGGTAAGTGTAGACTTCAAATAGGGCTCCATGTAGGTAGTGTCTCCAAATCTTTAGGGCAAAAATATTTGCTGCCAGCTCCAAGTCATGGGTTGTATAATTTTGCTTGTGAATCTTCAATTGACGAGAGGCATAGAGCTCCACTTTGCCTCCTTGCATAAGGACACATCCCAGACCTAACAGTGACTCATCACTAAAGAGTACAAATCCTTCATTTCCATTTGGCAAGGTCAAAACTAGTGTAGTGGTTAGACTATTCTTCTGAGATTGGAAACTCTCCTCACACTTACCACTCCATTCAAACTTGACTCACTTCCTTATAAGCTTGGTCATTAGCGATGCCACAAAGGAAAAGTATTTAATGAATTTGTAAAGACCGTGAAAAAAAAATTTAATATATTCGACTCGGGCAGAGAGGGATCGAACGTTAGAGATATTAATATTAATTATATTATATTCTCTACCTGGTTAAGTCTACCTGGTTAAATATTTTATTCTTTAATCGGTTACCCGGTTAAAGGAATTAAATACGGGTGTTAGTGTGTTACCACAAACCCTAGCCGTCATTTTATTTATAAAGGACATCCTCTACCCTAGCCTTCATTTGCATTCTCTTCTCCTCTTCGTTGCCGGCGTGTCTTCTCCCTTGCTTAGGTATTCCTATCTCCCTCTTCTTAATTTTCTTGCATGCATATTTTAATTTGATAATAAGTTTTATAATCGTGAGGATTAAAAGTTTAAAATCAATAAGAAAACAAATATAATTTTACACTTGAGAAATTGCCGACGAGTTTCCCCTATCCGGCGAGATGGGCAAGCATGGGCAAGCCCCGTCGGGAATCAGCGGCGACGACCGTTCCGACGTCGGAAGATGATCCAACTCTCTTCTTCGATCAGTATAGGGTTGATCTCACGGCTGTGGATGCCGGCCTAGGGTGGTGAATAGACAAAAACAGGGGACGGCGGTGAAAACAGGGGCGACGGCGGTGGGTGAAGAAATCCGGCCGTCCTAGGTGGCGACGGGTTCAAATAGGTGCTGTAATTGATGTTCAAAGGGGTAGACACCGGTTGTGCTTCGCCGATAGCATCATGGGTTCCTTCACAGCAGTTCAGGCCGCCGGAACAGTCCATAACGGACGACCTTCTCGCCGGAATTCATGGCAGCGACGTGCAGAAGTGGGGAGGACGACCATACTCCATGCAACGTCCAAAGGTGGCTGATCCTTACTGTTTTGAGGCCGGCCTGAGGTCGTGGAACATATGAATTGGAGCAAGGTGCAAGAAAGGAGGGGTCTTGAGGCTGGGAGAAGAAGAACAGGCCAGGAGTTGGGCGCCATGGTGCAGCACATGGTCGTCTTGGTTAACTGCTGTAAAACACGCACTTTAGACTTCCAATTGGTTGGTGGAGAAGGGTGAAGTTGAGGGAGGACGTGATTCAGGGTTTGAGTGCCAAGAAAAGGGGCGGAGAAGAAGGGCGTGGTCTGGTTTTGGTGCTGGTTTTGGGTGCAGAGAAGAGTGGCGACGAAGAAGAAGAAGAAGAAGAAGAAGAAGAAGAAGAAGAAGAAGAAGGGTGGCAGTTTTGTAAATATGGGTTGACTCGATACCAACTTGAGTTAAACAACAATACGAACACGTAATAAATCTTTAAAGATAATTATTTTAATTGGTTAGGGTAGAGTTACTAAACTAATTAGTTATTTGACGAAGTCGACATGGACATAGATAATAAAAAATACGGTAATGAGAAACTGTCGATACTTAATCGGCGTAATAAAAGCGATTAAATTAAATCGGACGGTTATAAGTGATTAATAAATAAAGATGTTACCTTTACCATATTAAATTTAATATTAGGTAAATAAAGTGATTATTTTAATAATAATAGTAATATATATTGAGTCATTTAGTTGCATGCATTTCTACTCGAATAAAATTATACTTATGTATAATTTTATGTCTTCGTTCAGATTAAGATCATTGGTTGCAGCTGCAAGTTCGAAATATCCAGGTTCGTATAATTATTTAAAATGTTGTATTTTCCCTTGTGGATAACCTGGTCAGCCTGAGCCCAGATTCGACCACCATGCATTGAGTGCAACCGGGGTTAAGGAATTGACTCAGTCTGACACGGGTTATGCCCTTCATAATCAAATAATGGACATGATGGACTGACCCATCAGCCAATAAATTGGACATGGCGGATTGGACTCGCCAACCAATTACGGACATGGTGGATTGGACCCACCAGCCGATAACGGACATGGTGGATTGGACTCGCCAGCCGGTAATGGACATGATAGACTAACCCATCAGCCAATAAATTGGACATGGCGGATTGGACTCGTCAGCCAATTACGGACATGGTGGACTAACCCATCAACCAATAGATGGACATGGTGGACTGACCCATCAGCCAACTAATGGCATGGTGGATTGGACTCACCAGCCGATAACGGACATGACGGATTGGACTCGCCAGCCGGTAATGGACATGATGGACTGACCCATCAGCCAATAAATTAGACATGGCGGATTGGACTCGCCAGCTAATTACGGACATGGTGGATTGGACCCACCAGCCAATAACGGACATGGCGGATTGGACTCGCCAGCCGGAAATGGACATGATGGACTGACCCATCAGCTAATAAATTGTACATGGCAGATTGGAGTCGCCAGCCATTACGGACATGGTGGACTAACCCATCAGCCAATAGATGGACATGGTGGACTAACCCATCAGCCAATAGATGGACATGGTGGACTGACCCATCAGCCAACTAATGGACATGGTGGATTGGACTCACCAGCCGATAACGGACATGGCGGATTGGACTCGCCAGCCGGTAATGTACATGATGGACTGACCCATCACCAATAGGTGGACATGGTGGACTGACCCATCAGCCAACTAATGGACATGGTGGACTGAACCATCAGCTTATAAATGGTCATGTTGGAATGGTCACAAGTGCCAATATTATAGATAATGATAGGGAAATTATGGACTTGTTTTATTTAATTATACGGCTTAGTGGTTAATCACTAACGCGGAATTGCCTCCGCAGGTTAGCTGCTGGACCTAAACATTAAGTGACGACAGGGTGGTTCTTCTACAAACGCAGGTGGTGAACGGTTAATAAGCGGACTTCTCCTTTTACTTTTCTTGTGTTATAAATGTGGCTATGGGAAACGGTCCAAGACTGTGGGATAATTACTTTATGCATTGTCATTTGAAAATAAGTTCTTTTGAGTTAGAAATGCTAGACTTATTTGCTTCGTATTATTCATGTAACCTTTTAAGTAACAGCTGGTCCGGTTTGGATTGGTTGTTATAGGGTTGGGTTTTGTTAAATTTTGAGTAACACCCTGCCAGCAAGGCCCACAATATCGTGAAAAATGGCGGGTCGTTACAGGTGGTATCAGAGCACGGTTTCCCACAAGCTCACATTTTATGACTCAAGTACCTTGTTGAAAAGTCCAATTATTATCTTTATCCCACTGTGTGTGTTATTAATTAACAAATGTCATTCGCTAATAAACCTAAGTCATAATTGGAAAAAAAACATATTAATGAACCATGATGGTTCAACGTTTCACATGGCAGGCACCCGTAGACAGTCAAAGCCTGATCTGCTGCAGTCTAATTCGAACACAGAGAATGTGTTGGCCTCAGATCCTGACGGCCATATAGAGACTGGCGCAGGCTTCAGAAAAATACAAATTCTGTAGTTCAAAATATTGTTCAGTGGTTACCGAGCGTGGTAACAGGGAATGGAGCCTCAAACTCGGCAGCGGGTCCTAGTAATGTCCCAGATGGTGATCAGGGGAGTGCCCAAGGGCGGGCAAGGTTATCTGACCCGGGTGAGCGAGGGGAGCGTCCAAACCCAGTGCCACCGGTAGTCCGACAAGTGGTGCCGCCAGCGGTTGATGATAGTGATCGCTACACTGTGAAAAAAATTTAGAAAGAATAGAGCTGAGGTATTTATTGGAGGGATCGATCCAATGAAGGCGGAGAGCTGGATTGACATTACCGAAAAAGCGTTTAGAGCTCTATCTGTGCCTCACCGCCATCAAGTGAGATTGGCAACATGTATGCTTCAAGAGGAAGCATCTTATTGGTGGAAATCCATGGAGAAAACCACTTCCCATCGATGTGAGATTTCCTCCATCGCATGGGCGGAATTTGTGACAGCTTTCAATGGACAATATTTTCCAGATCACGTTGTCCCAAAGAAAGCACTGGCGTTTGCCAATTTGGTTCAGGGTTCCCAGACGAACTTCCAGGGTTACCTCCTAAGCGGGGAGTAGAGTTTGCCATTGACCTAGTACCTGGAACAACACCAATTTCTAAAGCACCGTACCGCATGGCTCCAGCAGAACTCAAGGAGTTAAAGAGTCAACTAGAAGAGTTGTTGCAGGTAGGCTTCATTAGACCAAGTACTTCGCCCTGGGGAGCCCCTGTTCTTTTTGTGAAGAAGAAAGATGGACTCACTTCGGCTATGTATTGACTATCGAAAAATCAATCAAGTGACAGTCAAAAATCGGTACCCCTTACCGAGGATTGATGACTTGTTTGATTAGCTAAAAATAGTCGGAATATTTTCTAAGATAGACTTGCAGTCTGGTTATCACCAGTTGCGAGTAAAGGAGTCAGACATACAGAAGACATA
>JAURVB010013370.1:0-10805 GCA_033002965.1 Piper betle | reverse complement strand
TGGCTCACGCATAACTGACTAGTCATGTCTATCTTGCTACACTTGATTTGCCAAACTTTATTAAACCAACAACTAATTATCCACCGCCGAAGCCTCCTAAAGTAGCAAAGTTACATAAGTTGTCAGTTCTATCGTCACTAGCAATTTCACCAGGACCGAAAGCTTCATCAGTACATTTAGAGTGGATTGGACAGTTGAATGCTTCGCTGGAGGAGGTGGATCCTAACATCTTTGACATTATTGAGCTTAAAAGCGAGGCAATGGAAGGGACTCGAACTCATTACCTCTAAGAAATTTACTTCAGTCTCTGTGATGAAGGCCGTGGGCTTTGTCATGGCCAACATGTATAGTGAAAGGTATCCTAATGCAAGATACTGAAAAAATTGATGAGACCCTACAATAGGAGGTCACACCTCATCAAATGAAGCCAAAATGGTGCACGGATAGATTGATGTACAATGTACAAAGCAAAAAAACACAGATTATATTTTTACTGATTCTTCTTTTTGAGTTTGGGAAAAATCAGCAAGGGGGCTAATGTTTGCACAAATTTATGCTTATCAAATCACGAGGATAATTCTGGGATTTATGCTTATCCAATCGCGTAGAAGACTTATGTGCCTCGAAGAAAAAGTCTCGGTGGTTCCAAGATTACAGGATAAGATTTTCGACAATGTTGAGCGGCCTATGATTCCTCGCCTGTAATCATGGAATAGATAAGGCTCTCAAAATTAAATAAATAGCTGAGCTTAATTGCTGGAAGAGGGGGAGATTTTTCAGAAAGAAGACATGCATTAAAAGACACAAAAGAGGCTCGCCTCCTTGCCTGTTGCTCCATTCCCCCGTGCATGCATTTGTGAACATTGCCTTGCATTGTTGTTCACCATCGAGAGAAAGGAGTTCATGTTGCCTTGCCTGATCATTGCTGCCCCGCGCAACCATCACCTTGCAGCTACGGTGCTGAAGAGTGGAGTTCTCACCACTGCCAGTAAATCTTTGCACCTAGACGGAGACTTGCCAAGAAGTTGGTTTGGAAATCAACTTGGAGCCCTGGACTTGTGATGTCGTGGGCAAGGGAGAGGAAGGCTGCCACATCCCCGGAGTCCAACCCCATCGCTATTGTGCAGCCTCGCTACAAATCTTGAAGGTGAGTTTTTTCATTATTACACATAGAGGCAGAGGAGTTAATATTACCTGTCCACCACCACTTGGAACCTAATCGCTGCCACATGGTGAAGGACCTGACACAAAGATAATCGCTGTCGGGCCCCTGTCCCTAGGAGAGACATCAGAGACTTGCTCGTTTGTAGTATTGTTGTCCCCCACTGGTTGCCGGCAGCCCATCACCATCACTGCTCGCCAAGGGAAGGAGGTATGTTTGCCAGCGGAGAAGGGAGAAAACAGAGCAGTTAGCAGCAGCAAAAGGTGGATTTGGTAGTGGTTTTCTGATCAACGCCAGTCATCCCCCGTCAAAAGTGAATCTGGAGAACCAATCTACAAATCCAAATTGTGTCCCACCAGAGTTCGACACCGAAGTTTCCGAAATTATAACAATAAGTTGCTAATCGGAGAAGAGAACAAACAGAGCACTAAGGAGGTTAGAAGTAGTAGCAAAGGGCCGACTTTGTGGATTTTTTCTGATCAACGCGGTCATCCCCAACTCAACCGTGGTGTCTAACATGAAGCCTGTGAAGTGCTATTCAGATTTAGGTGGATTCCCTCTGGAGTTAGTCGTCGAAAAGCCACCACTGCATCACACCTCAGTTGGTCTGTCATGTCCAATTAGTGAACCGAGTCGCTTATCCTGCCAGACCGCGACCATATCAGCTAGCTCATGAATTGAATAGGCTCGGATCCTAACCGCGTCCGTGACCCACCAGGATTTGAATTGACACACCGTGCACCACCAGCAGGCAGGTGCACACAGTGAAGAAAGAGAGCTTGAGCACACCACCTAGCCTATTACAAATCCAAAAATAATTTGAAAGCCTTCCAAACCTCAGATTGAGGTAAAACTTGCTACCCCACCAATTTTGGACACTCTAGATGTAGTGGTGGAGTTTTTTAAGGATTTAAAGACTAGAAAGGGATAAACTATAGCATTGGAGTTAAAGATCTCAATGACGAATTTATTTAAAGGCAGCAAAACTCACTATTTTGTGTAAAGTGTAAAATCAAAGGAGAAATAGTAGATTGTAAGTACCAATCTCACTGTGGACTGACTTAGGGATTCAAGATGAACCCTAAGGAACCACCTAAATTTTTCTGCATATCATTTAGTGTCTGCTACATTTTCTATTTCCATCGCACTATTTCTTTGCACGGCAAGGGCGCCTCGGTCCCACTAAATCTTCAAACCCCGATCAAAAAATACGCGATCCGTGGTGGCAGACAATCCTGCGCTTGAACAATCTTATAATCATTTGTTAAACATGTTGTAATCTTTATATCATAAATTTACTGTACTAAAATTACCTCAACTAAGGCCTGAACAATATTAATAAAACATTGTGTGCATCTATTGTGTTCTGTGTTGACGGCCTATATTGTGCATTTGGTTAAATGTTTGGCTATAATTAGATCACATAAAAATCTATAAAATTTACCTAACAAACCAATAATTGTTTTATGTAACCCCAAAAATTTTGGAGTTAAACAAAATTCATTCTAATGGTTAATTGGATCGGATTTTTGGACTACAGATGAACTATGTTCATAACCCTATTTCTATGATTTCAAATGAAACTGATAATCAACATATTATCACATGTTAATATTTATGATAGACCCTTAGGGTGTCTATAACTAGGGGTTAAAATTTTAGCTTAATCGGATACCATTTGGTCTGCCATAACTTAACCGTACCATTTCAGCTTAAAATAGTACGGTTAAGTTAGACGATAAAACTATAACTACAAAATCATGCATAAGTAGAATTGTAACCCCAAACCTTAAATTAAACTACCTAATGAGGTTTCACCCCTCATTATGGAAAATTAGTTAGTTTACATATTTTACATGTGTGGAGGCTTTGCCTCGTCTTGTGTGCCGGTGTGATCCAAATATGATTCGGATTCCAGCTCTTGTTAGGTTACACAGGTTGAGCTCGTCGATTTAGGACATAGGGCTCCACTCATCAAGGTCCATAGGACTCTCTTACTTCACCCTTATGTTTGGCTCTTGAGTGTCATGTTCAATGCATTTTAGATGATAAGATGGTGTCAGCGTCATTTTTAATGGATTCCTCCGATACCGGGCCATTTAGTCACATTTTTTCGTAAGCTTAATAAAACTATAAAGATTAGATCCCTTGTTGGTTTTTGAATTGAAGCTCTAGAAATGTATGATACAAGCCTCTTCCCAAGGCCTATTATATAAGTATGCGCATCTTTACGGATTTCACAGATAAGAGAGTGAGCGGTATGGAGATGTGCGAATTACACTGGTACCCCTTCTACCCTTAAGTGGTGCAATGTATGTACGGTATTGTGCATGCAACGCGTTTTCGAAAAATGTGGCACATTGGTTCCAAGCAACATGGGTATTGTGGCGTGTGGTATATAGAAGATTTGAGGGCATAAACGTATATATATATATATATATGTTTATATATTTCTAAGATGCCTCTTTGTAGGCAATTATGTTATGATATGTGGCCGCATCGGCCTTTCCTAACCACGCTGTATGATTCTAAAAGATTTTACAACTTTTTTGTGAGTGTTTAGATTCCCATTTGCTAGTAATATTATATTCCTAGTCTCTACAAGACCAGTAATCAGTTCTTTGATTGCAGGAATTTTTCTCTAATATATATAGGCGTTTAGTCTTTTTGACAGTCTTAGGTGAATGAATCAAACGGCTCATGGTGGGGGATTTCGTGTTGTATTTTTGTTCATTATCGAGTTGATATGAAATTGAGATGTAGTATGTTACAAGAATAAGCCCTGAGGTTGCATGAACTTGTACGATTAGAGATAAGTCAATTGATTCTTGTTGTGCACATTTATTTTATATATCATTACATTATTATGTTGCAAATACATTTTGGGGCATTCTAACTATCATATGCAAGGTATAAGCCTCAAAGTCCTTGAACACAATGAGGAGCTTACCAGGTACACAAAATATATTTGTTGTAGTTGTGTGAGTGTATGATAAAAAAACGTGGGTAGGAGGAGCATACGGTTCACACCACTTGAAGGCCCATGTGAAGTTTGAGAGTTAGGGTTTGATGCCATAGCATGGATGATGATGTGCTTAATATTTTTTTCTTGCGCATGTCAGGTATGTGGAACAGGTAACGATGACCATTGTTCAAATTCTCTGCATTCATCCACATGTACGAAATTAAGAAATGTAATAAACCACTTAAACTAAGTAGTACGAAATAGTTCATGTCATAGCATGCAACCTCAAAACTGTAGAAGCCCACCTCTTCTGCAGTTGAGAGTGATCATCAGTATTTTTAAAGTCACCACTCATAGTCGCAGGGGAGGTTCTGCCTCTGTTGTGGCTATGGGTGATTATATAAAATCCTTAAGTTTAAGAGTCTCTCTATGATAGTATGAATCAACATGCATATAAAACCCCGAAGAAAAATAATTAGGTTATTTTTTATAGGGGTTTGTAAATCTTAAGAACAAACCATAAATAAAATTTGATTAAATTAATTATTGAGAATCAATATCATAAATTATCAATTATAACCTTTAGAGTACTGGTACAATGATATTTATAGATAAATGATTTAACTCAATATTCAATTATTTGGACTTTTCGTTATCACACAAATGATCGGTATAGTTTTGTGTGAGTGCATTCTTTTATATAAAATTTAATGCATAACTTCTTGAATTCCGCACATATTCTTACATATAAAGGAGAATTCTGTTGATGGTAAATAAAACATCAACTTCATAGTTTGTGAGAACATTTGGCTCACAAAGGGAAGTCTTTAGAGAAATGTCATTCATATTAGGACCACGTGTCGTAGTTATTGGGGCCTCATCAAAATTCCAAGTTCGTATAATTACTCAAAATGTTATATAATCCTATTTGGGAGTCTTAGTCAGCCTGAGCCCACATTCGACCACCATGCACAAAGTGCAACCGGGGTCAAAGAATTGGCTCAATCCAACACCAGACAACTTTAAAAATTACTATGTGGGAGTCTTGGTCAGCCTGAGATCACATTCGACCACCTTATGTAGAGCGTGATCTGGGTCAAAGAATTGGATTAGTTCGACATGGGGCAGCACCCTTAAAAATTACTATGTGGGAGTCTTGGTCTACCTGAGCTCACATTCGATCATCATGTGCCGAGCACAACCAGGGTCAGAGAATTGACTCAGTCCGACACAAGGCAGCACACTTGAAATTCTTAAAAGATGAAATACTTTCACCCATGCCGAAAAGGGTAACAAGGTCCAGTGGCACAAGATGGCTCATTATGCACTTGTGATACTGAGAGGGTGAGTAAATAGCAAATATCAGCAACTACAAGCCGAGGGCCATGTAGCATGTGTGCACATACATGGGATTGTAGCTCTATGGGCGGCCACCCTTCCAACATATTATGAGCTCAGCATAGGCTCATAATCACTAAAAGATCGAAATATTGATGTTGTGCAATATACTAATTTTTTCTTCTAATTATATGACTTAGTATTTTTATCACTAACGCGGAATTGCCTCCACTGGTATGAGCATGGAAGGATGGGTAGAGTCGGAATAGCTGGAGGACTCTGTTGTTGGACTATTCTTGTTTATAGATTGTTTGCATGACAGTGAGATTTTGGTTTGGTTAATTGGGCATAGATTATTCCGAGCATTTATTATATTATATTTTATGTCATGGTTTTTAAAATCTTGATAATTAATTTATGAGTCACATAGTTTGTTTCATATAGTAGCACTTGGCTTGTGGCTCAGAACGGGCCGGTCGTTACAATGCTTATGTGATGAAATCCTGTAAGGTTGACCGTCTTAAGTGTAACAACCTGATTTAGGTTCACCTAAGAACCGGATTAGAAATGTTGCGATCGAGTCGAGTCATGTTTATCATTGTTATTCAGTAAGACTCGATCGATAAAATAGATCAAAATAACCCTCTTGATGTCATGAGAATGGAAGAAATTGTTAAATAAGCATTAAAACACATCAAATATAAATAAATGCAAGAAAGTAAATACTGTGTTGGGCTCACATGCGTGTTGCGTTTATCTGTCCTCCCACCAAAGTCAACTCAGGATTTTCATGACGTACATATATTATTTCAAAATCGTCAGTAATGAATGTTACTGGTCCAAAAATAACTAATACAATATGGCAAATGGTTATTCCATTACCCATGAAAACTTATGAAACTTCAAGGTAGTCTCACGCTGGGCAGTAAGCAAACATACTTAAGGAATTACCGGCTCGCATGCACAGCTCATAATCATATACATACATACATACAATGCTTACGCCCTCACACCTTCCATATCACCCACCACGTTACTCGAGTGGCAAAAGGATGAGTTAAGTTAGTGCCACATGTTCCAAAAATGCGCTGCATTATATAGTACCATCATACACCGCACTACCTCATGGTTTGAGGGAGTACTAGTGCAATTCATATATATCTCCATACCACTCACTCTTTTATTCGTGAAATCTGTAAAAATGTGCACACTTATATAATAGGCTTAGGAAATAGGCTTATATCAAAAATTTATGGAGCTTAAGTTCGAAAACCAACAAGGGATCTCATCCTTGTAGTTTTATTAAACTTGCATAAAAAGTAGAGCTAAATGGCCCGACATGGAAGGGATGTAATAAAATGCCACCGATCTCATCCTAGGTATAAAACGTGATTAAAATCTACACTCAATGAGTCAAGCAGAGAGGGAGAGTCTTTCGGACCTGTGGTCCAAGCTCCAAGTGTAACAGTACATCTACGACGAGCTCGAAATCCAAAGCCTACATCAGAACCCACTACTAAGTAAAATACTAATGTCTCTATATGATGCATGCTCATGGTGTGCGCTGATACCATTAATACATCCTAATAAAAAGACTATACTAAATAAACATACCCTTAAATGCACAACACAAAAATCGAGACATAATAAAGAGAATAACTAATACCTAATAATAAATAAATAAATACATACAATCATGAATAAATAGATATATAATAAATACAAAAAAACAATCAATACTTTAATCATAAAATTATTATATCATATACTATAGACATAAATGGCTAAACACGAGTAAATATAATCAATACTTAAATCATATACTCGTGTTAGTAATCATATAAACAAATAAATAAATAAACACATAATCATTCTATAAATAAGTAAATAAATATTTATTTATTTATTTAATTTTAATTAAACATGAATAATAATAATAATAATATCATAGTCCTCATTACCGAATACGTAATTAAATACAATTTAATAATAACATACATGCAAACATACAAACAAATAAATAAATACAATTTAATAAACATAATAAGACAAATGTTAATAAATAAATATAATATTAATAATAACAAATAATCATGTAAACATTCACAATATATGATAAACATATAAATACAAATAAATAAATAATAATGAATAATTAATTAATTAATTAATTAAATAAAACAATAAATAAAGAAAAATCATCATAACATTCAATCATGCTAAATAATGTGAATATACATCTAAACTAGTATATAAGTTTTTGAATTACAAAAAACAGTGCAAGAATGGATGAAAATGGGTTGAATCGGACCAAACCAAGCTGAACCAGACTAAACCGAAAGTGCTGAACCAACCCGAGCTAGAAAATGGGCTGGGTTGGCTGGGCAGACCTGACTAGACAGGTAGATTTAGACATGGTCTGGCGGGCAAGCAGACCCAGTCGCAGGCTGGAGGACATGGTCGTGGGCAATCGGACCGCAAATCGGGCAAACGGGGTGAACATTGCCCGTCACCGAAAAATGGCAAGAGCGGCGCAATCGAAAGAGGGGAGGATGGAGTACGAGATGGTGGTGATGGTTGGAGGAGTCCGACGGCTAGTCGGCCAAAAGGGGTGGCGATTGTGTATGGTGGCGTGGTCCGGCTGCCTTGTGTGGTGACGTGGCCAGCAGCTATTGTGGCCGTGGCAGTGGACGGTGTTGGTCCCAAACTGTAAATCTCAGCGAGGGGTAGCCATAGGGGTAGTCGGATCGGCTGATGGTGGCTAGCCTATATTGGAAAACAGCCTAAATGGTGGTGGCGGCGGTGATGAATAGTGATAGAAAACTTAGTCGCCGACGGCTACTGTGGCGGTGCTGGAGGTCGTGAGTGGTACGAATGGAAAGCCAGCCATGCGGCGGTCACAGCCATATTGAATGGGTGGCTTGAGGAGGACTGGCGGCTAGCCGGTGGCGAGCCGAAGTGGTGGTGGCCATAATGGTGTAAACATTTGAAAATCATGAAAAATCCGTTGGGTGGAAGATAGGGTTGAGTGGATGGCCCAGATCTTGCCATGTGGCACAATCCGGAATTCCGACAACTCATTGCCTAGTGGGGCCCAACTATGGGTATATGCAAAATAAATATGGACGGAAAGCTCGGATCGAGACCGTCCAAAGTCAAAACTAACTCAAGTCCTAAAAGCCACACTATAGGTAGGAATCGAGGCAACAAGGGCAAATGGTTCTCGAAACCCTAAATGCAATCAAGTTGGGCCCGCGGGGCACAATCCGATGGTCTAAAATCCCTGTGATGCATGCAATGAGATACACAAAAAAAGACCCAAACGGATACTAAACGCTACAACAGCCTAGATCTAGGCCTAAAATCCTAGCTAACATATACAAACAAATCTGTATACCTTAGTATACACTGATAACTTATGATCATATCATCTATATATTGGCATACTCAGATACTATAACATGTTCATAAGGCCATCTAGGCCCACACTCATAATCTGAAAATTAGTCTAGCTCGAGCTTGCTCGAACCAACTCAAGATTGCCCAAACTAGACAAAACTAAAATCGGGTAAAATCCTAAGCTGAAACTGGGGTTCTACATGAAGCCTCCTCGAGGGTTGAGATCTGATTCTATAAAGTTTCTACGAGAGTAGTCTAGCGAATAGTTTTCCAAACTCTAACATTGAACTTCGGTTCGCCCTTGGACTGAAAAATGGGGTGTTACAACTTGATATTAGAGCTAACTTCTTGGACTATTAAGACGGTGAACCTTTGGAATGTGTCTTGTATGTACGTGTATGATGTTTAGTATGATTGTATGCGGATGAATGTATGAGTTTATATGTTTTCGTATGGTTACACTGCATTATGGTACCCGCCCCATGAGCCAATCCATAGCCATGCCGATAGGTATGTTTTATTTCCAGCTTCCATGATTTATGTGTTGTTGTATGCATGTGCAGTACGAGGAAGAGTACGAATGACATGGATGATATTTGACCATTACATGGAGAAAACCCACCTCGAATTAAAGTTGCGTTATTAATATGAGCTTTTTTCCCAATAATAAAAGATTTGAATGCCCCTTGAGTTGTGCTAAAGGCAAACTAAGATACAATGGAAGGAGATAAGTCCTTGCTATACTATATCAGGAATGAGTGAAGATCCCAAACCACCATCATCTTGTCATTTTCTTCTCATCTCCTTCTCCACCTTCTCCCTTATTCTTTTTATCTTTACTCCCTCCCGACATCCCTTTTTCTTTCCTCTACCTTCCCGTGTAGTAATCTAAAAGAGAGAATGTAAAACCCACAATTCGAGTCAGGGTTTTACATTCAGACCGGTCAGTTCGACCCATTATTTTTGAGTCGAGTCAGTTTCAGAACACGTGTACTGAGTTGACGTTAGTCGTGTGTATGAGCTATGAGGGTCATGCGTACCCAAGTATATGATGACAATGTCATGAACACAACAGAACAGAATGAGTTATCAGAATATATGAGAGTATGCCAGTAATTTTTTTATTATTTTTATATATAATGGATCGTAAAATTAGTTTTAGGCCGTTTACCTGATTAGGATGCGCTACGGGTAGTTTGGGTGGGTTGATAGTTCTAGAGCATATCATTGTGATCTTTTGGCGTTTGTTTGATTTAATAAGATTTTTTCCCCAAACCGTAGCCGCGCCACCCTATGCTCATCTTGCCACCGTTGTCGACACCGCCGAGCCGCCGGTCGGCGTTGCCTAGCCCCACCACAGCGTCGCTGTGCTTCCATCGTGCGGGCCTGGAGACGAGCCGGGGTGTGCGGATAACAACGGATACCTCCTCCGCATTGTTTTGGAGAATAGCAGAATCGCTCCACCGCATATTAAAATAAACATAAGGAAATAGTTGAATGTACTTGTTTTTGTTTTATCTATTATACTACTTAGTGTTGTAATCACTAACGCGGAATTGCCTCCGTAGGTGTGCAGATACAAGATTAGGTGATTGACATCCAGAGTATTGAGCAAAATAAATATGAGGACTCCTCTATTTTATTTAATTGAGAAATAAGTGTGGCTGCTGTGAAACGGTCTAAGACTGTGGGATCTTTATATATGTTATTATTTATCAAAAATGTTTGACATAATTACTTTACTTTTGAGTAACCCCTAGCCAGTTAGACCCACAATATCGTGAAAAATAGCGAGTTGTTACATTCCAGCAAGCCACCGCCTCGGCTGACCACGTCAACATCATGGACGTGTCAGGCACGCCGAGCCGTGTGAAGACCGGGGAAAAAAAATAAAAAAAATAAAAATAAAAATATATATGTATAAATAATAATAAAAATAAT
>JAURVB010013369.1:0-56124 GCA_033002965.1 Piper betle | reverse complement strand
AATGAATGAGGATGAGTAGCGTAGTTGATCGATAGTTCAATTAGCACTTCACCACCTCCCCGTCTTCCTCTAGTTTATGGCCTACGGGCAACAGTTTTTGGTTCTTTTGCCAGATTGAGGTCTCGATATGATGAGGAAAAGATCAGGACTACTATTGCCCACAAGATTAGATATTTGACAGGATTCCACTAGAGATAAGGCACTAGATCAGTGATTACCGTCTGAGGGCTAGTTAGCACGGATAGAAACAACCACTCCAGATTTTAGGAGATCAGTTTCCAACTCGATCCCAGGATTGGAAATGGTCCTATAAATCTTGGCATCAACTTCCTTGATATTTTAAATTCGATCACCCCCTTCGTAACAGACGTCTTTAGGTGCACAAACTCCCCAACTTGGAACTCTAGGTCCTTTTGCCAACATAGGTATGGTTAATCGATAGTAAAGTTGGACTTCCTTATTATTCTCTTGTGTTATAAATGCGGTTGTGGGAAACTGTCTGAAACCGTGGGACGGTTATTTTAAATTTTAGAGAACATGATTTATTATTATGATTCATATTATATGTTGCGAGAAAATATGACAAAGGAAATTTACCTCCTTCAACTAGAAGTCACACTTTGAGAATTTGGCAAACAGTTGATTCTCCCTTATTATAACGACCCGGCCATTTTTCACAACATTGTGGGCCTAGCTGGCCAGGTGTTACTCACAATTAAGCAAATATGTCTAACATTTTTATTTAACAAAAACTATATAAAGATCCCACAGTCTTGGACCGTTTCCCAGTAGCCACACTTATTTCTCAATAATAAATAATAAAAGGAGTCCTCATATTTATTTTGCTCCATGCTCCGGTTGTCAATCACCTAATTTCGTATCTGCACACCTACGGAGGCAATTCCGCGTTAGTGATTACAACACTAAGTAGTATAATAGATAAAACAAATCAAGTACATTCCACCATTTCCTTATGTTTATTTTAATATGCGGTGGAGCGATTCCGCTATACTCCAAAACAATGCGGAGGAGGTATCCGCTGTGATCCGCACACCCCGGCCGTAGCCCTTTTGTGGGGAGGCTACCACTACCGTCTCCAGTGCCAGTGCCTCGCACACCCCGGCCGTAGCCTTTTTGTGGGGAAGCTATCACTGCACTCAGGTGATTGCTACGCCCCGTTTGTGGGGAAGCTCTCACTACCAATTCTAGTGCCAGTGCCTCACACACCCCGGCCGTAGCCTTTTTATGGGGAGGCTATCACTGCACTCCAGTGCCAGTGCCTTGCACACCCCGGCCGTAGCCTTTTTATGGGGAGGCTATCACTGCACTCAGGTGATTGCTATGCCCCGTTTGTGGGGAAGCTCTCACTGCCAACTCTAGTGCCAGTGCCTCACACACCCCGGCCGTAGCCTTTTTATGGGGAGGCTATCACTGCACTCAGGTGCATGCTATGCCCCGTTTGTAGGGAAGCTCTCACTGCCAACTCTAGTGCCAGTGCCTCACACACCCCGGCCGTAGCCTTTTTATGGGGAGGCTATCACTGCACTCCAGTGCGATGGAGGAATCGCTGTGCCTCGCTCACCCTGGCCGTAGCCTTTTTATGGGGCGGCTATCACTACTCCAAAACAATGTCGATGCATTACACAATTTACGCACATAATACGACCCCGTGTCGGACTGAGTAAATTCTTTGACCCCAGTTGCACTCGGTGCATGGTGGTCGAATCTGGGCTCAGGCCGACCTAGGCTACCAACAAGGAAAGTACGATGTTCTACCTATTATACGTACCTGACTTGTGATTTCGTCTGACTGTGATCCGCTAACCCTAATCTGAATGAGGGCATAAAATTATACATTAGTATAATTTTATTTTGCATGAACCTACATGCAACTACATGACTAATATACTATCAATTTTAAATGATGTAATTAGTTCATGTTAGTCTTCATTTCTTATTAAATTTTCAGCAATTCTAATGATAATTAATTATTAATTATCCCCATCCAAATCCCCATTATCTAATTGATAATTTAATTATTAACATGTCCCATACTTAATTCTTTTGTATTTACCTTATATTCTCACTCAACCGCATCGAGTTCTCCCATATTTACCTGGTTGCCATTCTACTTTAACAATTCATTTAACGACCCCAAAGCTCCCAGCTTTATTGTAGTCAACCAGCGAAAGCCGGTATTTTCACCATGCATGGCGACCAACCAGTAACGTGGCGGCCTCCATTTGCTGCTATGGCGTCTCCAACTTGGCCACCACATGGCAACCCTCAACCAGTCCTTGGCGACCCTCTTCCGGCTACCCAATCAGCAACCCCGACCTGACCATGGTGACTCCATGTCGGTCACATAATCAACCCATGACCCATGGCAGCGTCTCCCTAGTCGGCTACATAAACAGCACCCGACCAGACCCATGGCGACTACTCTAGTCAGCCACATAAACAGCACCCGACCAACATGTCTTCTTTTCCTTCCACCCAATTTCAGACCCCATCTTCTATCTACCCCACTGATCCTATTGGAAAAACCCCAAAGATCCAATCTTTATCCGCTGCTATCTCATGGAACTCGGACTACACCCTACATGGGGACCTTAATTTCACCATTCATGGTGGTCGACCAGCAGCCATGGCGACCATGTCCTGCCCCATCAAGGTGACGACCAGCACCACCCCAAGTGACGACCAGTCTGCCCTTTCCATGGCGGATCCACGTCTGGCCAGCAACACCACCTAGTCTCCCTTCACGTTCCTGATTTACATCCCTCCCCGACGGTCTGACTCGGCCACCCAAGGCGACTCCGTCCGGCCAGCCGCACCGCTGGGAGCACTCCCAACTTCCAGCACGTCAACCCAACTCACAAGGATGGAAGATGGTGTTGTTGCTGCTGCAAAAAAGCAAGACGTCCTCCTGGTTTTCTTCTTCCCTTGTTGATTTCTCATTTGATTCTTATGTTTATCATGTTTATGATTTATGCAACATGTGTATGCATGCAATAAAAGAAAAAGAAAGGAAAAGAAATTACCCGAGCGAAGGAGGAAAAACCAGCGTCTGTCCAAGGAGGAAAAAGATGTAGATGACGCCCTCCCTTCTCCTTTTATAAAGAATAAGATGACGGCTAGGGTATGTGGAAGCACCCTTTCACTGTAATTCCTTTAACCGGGTAATTGGGTAATCAACACGGTTCACTTAACCATTTCACTTAACCTCTTAAATGGGTACATGGTTTGGTTCACTTAAATGGTTAAATGGATAAGTAATGTGGTCGACTCGACCGATTCAACTAGAATCGTCCGGTTAGAAATTACTTTTCAATTAACCGGGTAATTCATACTTAACCAGCTAACGAATTTTTTTCCCACGTTCGATCCCACCGCGTCGAACGTTATTTTTTATTTTTATTATATATATATATATATATATATATATATATATATATTCCGGGTCTTTACAATCTCCCCAACTTAGAATTATTTCGTCCCCAAAATATCATAGCATAAATAGGATATTGATGATTATGTACATCTCCGGTATAAGTTCATGTTTCAACAATTACACAGATTTTATGCTACATTATGCTACAAATAGGCTAGGATATTTTCTGGCCATTTCCTGTTCAGTCTCCCATGTAGCTTCTTCTGATCCCTGATTTCTCCATAATACCTTTACCAAAGGGATCTCCTTGTTACGGAGTGTCTTTGTTTCCCTTGCCAAGATGCGAATCGGTTTTTCCTCGTAGGTTAAATCCGATTGTAGCTCTAAATCTGCAAAATTTGTGATAATGTGATTCTCATCTCGTACATATTTCTTTAGCATTGACACATGAAAGACATTGTGTACACCATCCAGGCTTGGTGGTAATGCTAATCTATATGCACAACTTCCGATTCGATCCAAAATTGGAAATGGTCCTATGAATCTTGGCTTCAACTTCCCGGATGTTCTAAATCTGATCACTCCCTTTTTAGGTGAGGTCTTAAGGTAGACGAACTCCCCAACTTGGAATTCTAAGTCCTTCCTTCGAGTGTCAGCATAACTTTTCTGCCGATCCTGAGCTGCCTTAAGCCTTTGCTGGATGAGTTGCACTTTTTCGGCTGCTTCTCTCACCATCTCTGGCCCGACTATAACCACCTCTGTAGACTCCAACCAGCATGATGGAGATCGACAAGGCCTACCGTATAAAGCTTCAAACGGTGCCATTCCTATACTGGCTTGGTAAGAGTTATTATAGGTGAATTCAGCCAAGGCTAAGTGTTTCTCCCAATCTCCTCCCCAGTCGAGGATGCAAGCTCTCAACAAATCCTCCAAGGTTTGATTGGTCCTCTCACTCTGACCATCAGTTTGGGGGTGATATGCTGTACTTAACTTGATTTGGGTCCCCATAGCTTTTTGGAAAACTTCCCAAAAATGTGACGTGAATAGGGGATCTCTGTCAGAGACTATCTCCTTTGGAATTCCATGCAGCCTGACAATGTTATTTATGTACAGTTCTACTAAGTATTCCGCCGTCCTTGTTGATTTTGTGGGGATAAAGTGAGCTGCCTTAGTCAAACGATCCACAACTACCCATATAGAGTCATGTCTCTTCAAAGTCCTTGGGAGTTTAGTAATAAAATCACATGTGACACGCTCCCATTTCCAGGTAGGTATCTCTAAAGGTTGTAATAATCCACCGGGTAGTTGATATTGGGCTTTGATCAATTGGCACGTCTGACACTTGGAAACAAAATCCACCACATCCCTCTTCATCCCAATCCACCAGTAGGTTCGTTTTAAGTCCTGGTACATCTTTGTAACACCAGGGTGTATTGAGAACCTTGAACGATGAGCTTCCTCCAGGATATCTCGCTTTAATGCATCATTGTTGGGTACACACAACCTCCCTCTAAATCTGATTACACTGTTGGAATCTACTACAATGTTGGGAGTTTTGTCCAACATTTCATTCAGCTTCTCATCTTCCATTTGTGTTAGCTTAACTCGGTCCACCAATTCATTGGAGATAACCAGGTTCGCCAGTAGTCCTGTCATTCGTTCCACCGGGTTAATAGCTACCACCTCAGCTGACATAGCCCAAAGTCTAGCTAGCTGTTGACCCTTGTCCACCTTGCCCTTCTGACTCAACGCGTCGGCTACAACGTTCGCTTTTCCCGGATGGTATAAAATTTGGAAATCATAGTCCTTCAAGTATTCTATCCACCGCCTCTGTCGAAGGTTGAGGTCATTTCGGGTGAAGATATACTTCAAACTTTGGTGGTCGGTGAAAACCTCGAACTGAGCTCCGTACAAATAATGTCTCCAAATTTTCAGAGCAAACACAACTGCTGCCAGTTCCAAGTCATGGGTTGCATAATTTTGCTCGTGAATCTTCAATTGGCGAGAGGCATAAGCCACCACCTTACCATCTTGCATAAGGACACATCCTAACCCCACTAAAGATGCATCACTGAAGACCACGAATCCTTCATTGCCATTTGGTATAGTCAAAACTGGTGCAGTAGTTAAACTCTTCTTCAAAGATTCGAAACTCTCCTCACACTTGTTACTCCATTCGAACTTGACTCCCTTGCGTGTAAGCTTAGTCATTGGCGATGCCACCAAGGAGAAATCTTTAATGAACTTCCGATAGTAACCTGCTAGTCCAAGGAAACTTCGGATATCTGTGACTGACTTGGGTTGTGGCCAATCAGTAACTGCTCTCACTTTTGATGGATCCACTGCGACCCCCGCCTTTGAGACAACATGTCCGAGGAAATTCACCTCCTTCAGCCAGAAGTCACACTTTGATAACTTGGCGAACAATTGATTCTCCCTCAGAACTTGAAGAGCAATGGACAAGTGTTTCCCATGGTCCTCCTCATTATTTGAATAGACCAGAATGTCATCCACAAACACAATAATAAACTTATCCAAGTATTCGTGGAACACCGTGTTCATAAGTGACATAAAGGCCGCTGGTGCATTTGTCAGACCAAAAGGCATAACCAGAAACTCATAATGCCCATATCGAGTTCGGAAAGCTGTTTTCTGTATGTCAGATTCCTTCACCCGCAGTTGATGATATCCGGACCGCAAGTCTATTTTTGAGAATATTCCGGCTGTTTTCAACTGATCAAATAAATCATCAATCCTCGGTAAGGGGTACCGATTCTTGACTGTCACTTGATTGAGCTGGCGATAGTCAATACACAATCGAAGTGAGCCATCCTTCTTCTTTACGAAAAGAACAGGGGCTCCCCAGGGTGAAGTACTTGGTCGGATGAAGCCTGCCTGCAATAACTCTTCTAATTGACTCTTTAACTCCTTAAGTTCCGCTGGAGCCATGCGGTATGGTGCTTTAGAAATTGGTGATACTCCAGGTGCTAGGTCAATGACAAACTCCACTGCCCGCTTAGGAGGTAACCCTGGAAGTTCACCTGGAAATACGTCCGAAAATTCTGCTACCACCGGAATCATGGACAACTCTTTGGGTTTGGACTCAGACTCCTCTAGAGTTGCCGAAAAAACTTTACAACCCTCACCAAACCACTCAGTTGCCTCACTAACCGACACAATACAAGAGGATGGATCATTCCATGACCCTTGGAAAATGACCCCCATCTCACAATTACAAGGTTTAGTCAACACTCTCCTCCCTTTACAGTCGAGAAAAGCCTGGTGTGCAGACAACCAGTCCATTCCCAACAGTACATCAAAGCTTATTATCCCATAGACAATGAAATTCCATACATAGGGTTTCCCTTGTATATCCAAGGATAGGTTAGTCACTCCTAACGTTGTGACCTCCCCTTCTCCCGTTGCGGTAGTGACCCTATAAGTCTTGGGTAATGTAGACGTTTGGAGTCCTAAACTCTTAACTAATCGGGATGATAGGAACGAATGCGTACACCCCGAGTCAAATAAAACATCCACACTAACACTTTGAATCAGAATTTTACCTCGAACTGTGTGGTCCTCGTTCTCAGCGTCCTCGATTTCGGCTGCAAAAAGTTTTGCCTTCCCTTTGTCCACCGATTTTGCAGGTGCTGGGTAGCGATTAGGAGCTGGTGTCTTCTCCTTTTCAGGTTGCTCCTGTTGTTGCTTCAGGGGCTGACGACACTCATTTTGCAGGTGTCCCGTCCTTCCGCAGTTGTAGCACCTACAAGGCTCCCTGCATGGCCCTGAATGCATCTTGTTGCAATTTTTACATAGTCGATACGGAATCTCCTGAAACTTCCTTTTGCGGTTTCCATCGACATTCCGTTGATAGTTCTGCTGCTGGTGTTCTGCAGACCTGTTTTTGCTACTACCCTGGTTGACATTCTTATGTTGCATAGTAGCCTTCCCCTGTTTCTGTGCACGGACATAGTCGTACACCAACTCATGAGTAGTGGCTGCTTCAATCACTTCAGTTATAGTGCCTCTTGGCGCCGTAGCAACCCTACTCCTCAGTTCGGGCTTCAACCCCAAGAAATATTTGTCTGCTCTGGCCCGGGCAGTTGCCAGACTCCCAGCTGCAAATCTGTAACAGCCCAGCCCAAAGTGCAACGTAATGGGCCTAAGTCATTTCTTTAAAAGGGTTAACCTAAGTTAAAGATCTATAGTCCATTCTCACTTATAAACAGGATCTTCTCCCAGTAGGTATTAGATGTGGGACTAAGTTGAGGGATCTCACAATCCACCCACCTTAGGAAATTTCATCCCCGAAATGCCTATACTTGGCCTGTTGCTAGCCCCAACCCACGACCTTTCTGGCCCGTGACTGGCAGTCTAGCCAACGTTCCTAATCCAGCCCACCATCTAACACGGAACCAGGTTGGCTCTGTACCATTTGTAACGACCTAGCCTCAGGTGCAACGTAATGGGCCAAGTCATTTTTTAAAATGGGTACCCCGAAAGTTAAAGATGTATAATCTATTCCCACTTATAAATAGGATCTTCTCCGAGTAGGTATTAGATGTGGGACTAAGTTGAGGGATCTCACAAAATCTCTCCAATTGCAAGAAATTTTTTGCATAGTCTCGGACTGAATCATCCTTTTGAGTTAGAGTGGCAAATTCCAGTGCTTTCTTTTGGACAACAGGCTCAGGAAAATATTGTCCATTGAAAGCTGTTACAAATTCCACCCAAGGAATGTGATTCATAAATAGTCGATAATTAATCGGTTAGTACTGTAGAAAATTGGTTATTAAACTATAATCATATATAAATTGCAAGCATTGAACCTAAACAGTATAATGAAAATAAATAAAGTTTATACTTTATTAAGTTTAATAATTTAAAATAATTGTATTAGTAATATCATTAAGTTAGGATAATACAAATCATTTTAAATAATTTGATTGAACTACTTAATTAATTAAATTACTATTAATAATGATAATTATTAAAGATTAAAACTGTAAATTAAATCGTCAAGATCGTGGTTAAGTAATTATCATCTAAAAGGAAAATATACTAATAATAATAATTAAATAGTTAATAATTAATTTATTATTAGTGAAGCGTGTATTATGATTTAGATAATTAATTTAAAGTTTAAAGTAGGAAGTAAATGAATATGTCATATGAATAATTTAATATTTAAGATTGTTAAATGTTGCATGCTTTCTTTATGTTGTCGAATTTTGATAATAACATATATATTAGTCATGTACTTACAAGCATTCCCACTCAAATAAAATTATACTTATGTATAATTTTTTGTTCTCGTTCAGATTAAGATCATTGGTCACAGTTGCAGGTTCACTTACAAACTATCCAGGTCCGTATAATTATTTGAAATGTTGTATTTTCCCTTACCTCTGGTCGCCCTAAGCCTAGATTCGACCACCATGCACCGAGTGCAACCGGGGTAACGTAATTGACATAGTCCATCACGGGGCCGCACCCTTTACAATTAATATGTAGGAGTCTTGGTCGACTTGAGTTCTTATCCAACCACTACGCACCGAGTGCAACCGGGGCGACTCAATTCAACGCAGGGCAACACCCCCTGAAAGATTAAATACCTGTCCTCAAGCCGAAAGGGGTGACGGGGTGCAGTGGCGCAAGACGGCTCATTATGCAATTGTGATACCGAGAGGGTAAGTCAATGACAAATATCGGTAACTATAGGCTGTGGACCACGTAGTATGTGTGCGCATGTATGGGATAGTAGCTGGATGTGGCCACCCCGCCCTGCATATTAAGAGCTCGGCATAGGCTCATAGCAGCTAAAAGTCTCGAGAAATGATAATAGGGATTATATTGAGTTGTTTCATTTAATTATACTGCTTATTGCCTCCGCAGCTGAGCAGCTTTGGACTAAGTATTAAGAATGTGGTCGGTGGTTCTTTTACCAACCTAAGGTTTGGTGAATTGATAATAAAATTGGACTTCCTTTTATTCTCGTGTTATAGTCATGGCTATGGGAAACGGTCCGAGACTATGGGACTTTGGGACTATATGACTTATTGCCATATCAGAATTCATGTTCTTGAAGTTATGTTTACATCAATTATATTTTTAGGTAACACCCGGTCCGGTTCAGGCGGGTCGTTACAGGTGGTATCAGAGCCAAGTTTCCCACAAGCTCGCACTTTATGACTCAAGTACCTTGTTAGAATGTCTAGTAATTATCTTTTCCCAATGTATAATGTTATTAATTAACAAATTCATTCGCTAATAAACCTAACTCATAATTTTTGTTCTCATTTAGATTAAGATCGTTGGTCACAGTTGCAGGTTCACTTACGAACTAGCTATGTCACAGTACTATGTAGGAGTCTTGGTCGACTTGAGTATCTGACCACCATGCACTAGAATACAACCGGGGTCGACTCAATTTGGAAGTGCGTAGTACCCCCTGAAAGATTAAACACTTGCCCCCAGCCGAAAGGGTTGACAGGGCGCTGTGGCGCAAAAAGGCTCATTATGCACTTGTGATATAGAGAGGGTGAGTCAATGGCAAATATGAGTAACTACAGGCCGTGGGCCACGTAGCGTGTGCGCGCATGCATGGGATGGTAGCTGGATGGTATGGCCACCCCTCCCAGCATATAAGGAGCTCGGTATAGGCTCATAACAACTAAAAGTCTCTTAAAACGATAATAGGTATTATATTAACTTATTTCATTTAATTATGCGGCTTAATGATTTTATCACTAACGAGGAATTGCCTACGCAGGTGAGCAACATTGGACTGAAGAATAAAAGTGTGGTTGGTGTCTTTTTAATCAACCAAGGTTTTGTAATTGATAATAAATTGGGCTTCCATTTTATTTTCTTGTGTTATAAATATGGCTATGGGAAACGGTCCGAGACTATGGGACTTTGAGTAAATTTATTTTATGCATTGTCACATGCTATTAGAACATGATTTATTTTTATGATTTATAAATTTTTTAGACTTATTTACCGTGTTTGGGTGGGTCGTTAGTCATAGTCCTTCAAATACACTATCCACCACCTCTGTCGAAGGTTAAGGTCATTTTTGGTGAAGATATACTTCAAACTCTAGTGGTCACTGAAGATTTCGATCTGGACTACATACAAGTAGTGTCTCCAAATCTTCAGGGTAAAAACCACTGCTACCAGTTCTAATTCAAGGGCTGCATAATTTTGCTCATGAGTCTTCAATTCACGAGAGGTATAGGCCACCACTTTACCTCCTTGCATAATAAGGACACATCCTAAACCCAACAAGGATGTATCACTAATGACTACAAATCCTTCATTACCATTTGGTAGTGTCAAGATTGGTGCAGTTGTTAGGCTCTTCTTTATAGATTGGAAACGCTCCTCACACTTACTACTCCATTCGAACTTGACTCCCTTTCTTGTGAGTTTGGTCATCGGCGATGCTACTAAAGGGAAGTCTTCAATGAATTTCCTAGTATAACCCGCTAAGACAAGAAAGCTTCTGACGTCAGTGATTGACTTGGGTTGTGGCCAATCAGCGACGGCTTTGACTTTTGATGGATCCATTACAACTCTGGTGTAACGACACGCCCTAACCGGACCGGGTGTTACTTAAAAATGTAATTGTTGTAACAGTAATATTCCAAAACATGAACTGAAATACAGCAATTAAGTCTCGCAACAAATAATAGGAATCATAACAACAAATCATGTTCTCTAAAATTTAAAATAACCATCCCACAGTCTCAAACCATTTCCGACAACCACATTTATAACACAAGAGAATAATAAGGAAGTCCAACTTTATTATTGATTCACCATACCTAGGTTGGTGAAAGAACCACCAACCACACTTCTCTTCTTTAGTCTAAAGCTGCTCACGTACGAAGGCAATTCTGCGTTAGTGATAAAACCACTAAGCCGCATAATTAAATGTAACAATTCAATAAAATCTCTATTATCATTTCACTCAGTTTTATTATTATATTACAGAAATAAAGAGTAATTATCCCTCAAGTCATTCTGAGATTAGTAAAAGTCGACACCCAGCTCATTCTGAGATTAGGTGGTCTCCCAATTCATTTTGAGATTAGTCATGGTCTCCTAGTTCATTTTGAGATTAGAAATTGTCTCCCAGCTCATTCTAAGATTAGGTGGTCTCCCAATTCATTTTGAGATTAGTCATGGTCTCTTAGTTTATTTTGAGATTTGAAAATTGTCTCCCATATTATTCTGAGATTACGTGGTCCCCCAATTCATTTTGAGGTTAGTCATGGTCTCGCAGTTCATTCTAAGATTAGAAAATATTCTCCCAGCTTATTCTAAGATTAGGTGGTCCAGCAATTCATTTTGATGTTAGTCATGGTCTCCCAGTTCATTTTGAGATTAGAAATTTTCTCCGAGCTCATCCTGAGATTAGGTGGTCTCCAAATTCATTTTGAGATTAGTCATGGTCTCCTAGCTCATTCTGAGATTATGTGGTATCTTAATTCATTTTGAGATTTGTCATAGTCTCCCAATTCATTTTCAGATGATTATACGGATCTAGATATTTCGAAATCGCAGTTGCGACTAATGATCCCAATCTGAACAAGAATATAAAATTATGCATAAGCATAATTTTATTCGAGTAGGAATGATGCAACTTAATGACTAATATATATCATTATTAAAATTCAACAATATTAAACATGAAATTATTCAGGTGATTAAATCATTTAAGTCCAACTTTACATTGTAAATTAATTATCTACATCATAATTAATAATTAACAATTGATAAAATAATTATTACTAATAAACAAGTATTTAATTTTCTTTTCCAGTGATAATTATTTAACCCCGATCTTGATAATTTAGTTGAGGGTTATAATTTTTAATTCCTACTATTATTTACAGTAATTTAATTAATTAAGTTGTTCAATTAAATTATTTAAAATAATTTGTATTCTTCAAAAATATTATTAATACAATTATTTTAAATTGTGCGACTCAATAAAGTTTCAAACTTTATTTATTTTCATTATTCTCTTTAAGTTCGACGCGAGTGATTTATACCCAACTATAGTTAAATAACCCATTTTTTACATTACTGACTCGTTATTAAAATAATCACTTTATTTACCTAATATTAAATTTAATATGATAAAGGTAAAATCTTTATTTTATTAATTACTTATAACCCTACGATTTAATTTAATCGCTTAAATTACGCCGATTAATTATTCTAGATTTTTCTAGAATACTCTTCCCAAAGGTATTTCTTTAATCCTGAGTGTCATTATTCCTCTTAATAGGGTGAAGAAGAGGAAAAATAGGTGGCTCGGGTGAGGGTGACACCCCCTCACAAAATATAAAATGAAAATGACGGTAAGGTATGTGAAAACACCCCAACACCAGCATTTTAATTAACCTGGTAAATAATTAAATATAATAATTAACTGGGTAGAGAATATAATAAAAATAACATTAATAATTCTCCAACGTTCGGTCCTTCCTAGACAGGGTTAAATATATATATATATGTAACACCCCGTTTCGGCTCACCCGTGAACCAACCCGGAAATGTCACCGGCGACCGAACCGTTCGTTAATCTACTAGATTCGGTTAAGCCGACCAGGATCTACTCTCGGCGTCTCAAGATGGAGATGCAAATATGAAATGCATGGATGGGATGCGTGGGTTCTAACGGGATCCTACATGCATGTCATGACGTGCAAGCAAAGACAAGACAAAATAATAAACGAGAAACCAAAAGAAAATATATACTATTTTATGAAAATACAGTAACACATAATAGTCTACCATGACATTCGATCATTTTTCTCATTCGTTTTTACCTGAGCCGAGTCTGAACTCCAAGGCTCCCTACTCATTCATATTTATCAGTTCGTTTCATAACCAGTAATTCATCAAGACAAAAACATTGTAATAATCATCCACGCAGCATTAAACAACCATCATTATACATTACACGCGGCAGGTACATGTGTGCGCGGTTCCGTGCTGCTCCTCTGCAGTCCCGACAGCTTTCATCGCTCGCATTCCTCACCTACATATATATAGAAAAACCGTCAGTAACGAGTGTTACCGGCCCGGAAAATAACTAATATCAATCTGGCACAGGAGAGCAAACTCTCCTGTTGAATCAAAACCATATACTTCCTCAAGAACTCTCATCAGGGCACATACGGGAGCCGTCGTCTTCGGGCCGTCGCCCTCGGGTCGACAGCGTCCCCTATCTTTCTCATTCTCATACCTTGGCCATTTCTCTATTGCTTCTCGCATCAAATTTCATTCCTTACCGCCCTCTGCACCTTCCATATTACTCCTGGCCTTGAGCACAAAGGCCGAGCACTCTCAGGCAGTCGCCTTCAGTACCCTTTGAACCACAAGTCTAGACATGCGCTGCATTGCAGTACCCGTAAACCTCCACACTTCTCCGGGTTTGAGGAACTCAAAGGTGGAGTTGTCCGGATCCTTCGGGAACGAAGTGGGTTCTCCCCAGCTCCAGAGCCCGCTCTTCCGGGCACACGCCCTATCTGAAGACGTGGCTGCAAGTAACCCTCATTCCATCTCTCACCGAAAACACGAAAACTATATATATAGAGGCCTGGGTTGGGATTTATACAATAGGCCCGAAGGCAACTTGAGCTGGATCTGAAGTTCGAAAACAAACTCGAGGGATCTCATCCTCGAGGGTTATTAATCCGAAAAAGAACCGTTGGCTAAATGGCCCGAGTTAAGTGGGATCCGATAAAACGCCACTTAACTCGTCCTGCACATGATAAATCAAATAAACAATAGAGTAGTGTAAAAACAGAGAACGAGTCCTAAACGGACCTGGTAGAAGCTCCAAACGGGTCCACGCGCCTAGGCGGCGAGCTCCTACACCGTACCTACACAATCAAGCTAAAAACTAACGCCCGCATGATGAATCACATATCCTATACCATGCATGCACAATCAACACAATCACACATCAAGCAACACACATCAACCTATATCAATTCTAACAAGTCTACTTAGGTTAGTTTACATTAGATCATGATTATTACTTAATAACCCTAATTAGTTTCATAACTTCTATTTTTAACACCACACAATCAAACAAATTTCATATTTTTATCCTTAATCAAATCTACATTTATATATATTATTATAACACACAATTCACCAATCCTAGCATGCAATTCTAATAATCAAAACTTTCAAATAATTAAATTAAAATAAATTATACCTCGCGTCGTCGAAAATCGGCGACGGCTAGGGTTTCCGTTTCGCGGCTCGAAACTCGAATTCGGCACCTAGCGGCGTCCGAAGTCCGATCAGATTGGACCGGGTGCGTTCGGCGGATGATCCGGCGAACTTCCCTCGAATCCAATTTTCCGGCGGTTCCGGCGGTTTTCCGGCGAATATCGGCGGTTTCCGGCGGATTCCGACGGTTTTCCGGCGACGATTCGGGACGGGGCAATCAAGGGGTCTATCGGCACCAGCTCGACGAGCTTGGTCCGATGGCGGTGTCAAACAGAGCAACCGAGGCCGCGATGGCCGTCGGCGGCGACGTTGAAAACGGGCGGCGGCGGCGGCGTTCTCCAATCGGGGCTCCGGCCGGCCTCGACGGCGGTCGGGAGGATGGGGGAAATGTCGGCGACGGCGAGGGGTGGTCGTCGGCGTCACAGCGGCGGCGGAGCGGCCCGGACGGCGGCAAAATCAGGCCCGGAGTGGCGACGGCCGAAGCGGCTTCGCGGGGCGATTCCGGCGTCGTGGCGGCGCGACGGTGGCCGGAGTTGGTTGGGGCGGCACGGCGACGACACGGCGGGGCGGGGCGGCGTTGATCGGCGGCCAGGCAGCGTCGGCCGTGGCGGCGGCGGCGCGCGAACAGGGGCGGCTAGGGTTTAGGAAGGGGGAGGGTGTCGGGGAAGATGAAGTGATGCTCCAGTGGCAGTTTCGTAAATAAGTATTGACTCGATTCCGGCTCGAGTCAAAATAATAACTAGTTCGTAATAAATTTTAAAAAAATCTAGAAAAATATGGAAAAATCACATAAAATAAAACAAACACAATAACATCCAAATGACATGCTCTATAACTGATAACCCACCCGAATATAATTAAACGCGTCCTAATTCGTCATTCTGCCCTAAAATATTCTACGATCAAATAAAAATAACAATCAATACTGCATACCTCCATATACTTGATAACCCATTTTTTTCATCATCTTTCAGGCGTTATCATCATACACTTGAGCATACATGACCCTCATTGCTCATAACTCACAGCTGGCCTCAACCCAGCTCGCGGTCCATGAAGCTGACTCGACTCGAACCGACTGGTTCACTCCCGTAAAAACTCTGACTCGAGTCACGGGTTTTACAATATATATATATATATATATATATATATATATATATATATATATATTTCACTGTCTTTACAATTGGAGTATACAATATTTTTCAAGTGTCAATGCTAAAAAAATATGTATGAGATGAAGATTATATAATCACAAATTTTAAAGACTTAGAAATACAATTAAATTTAACCTACGAGGAAAAGCCAATTCGTATCCTAAAAGGGAAACTGAATAAGAAATAGCAAAGAAATACCTTACCCTATTCGTGGCATAAAATCCTTATAATTGTACTAGCATGAACCAATACCGATGAAATAGTTAATCAATTTTTGTTCTGTTGCCCGTTATGATATTTCGGGGACTAAATATTTGTAAAGTTGGGGAGATTGTAAAGAATGTAAAATAATAATAATATTATTATTATTATTCGACTCTGGTTTAGGAAGGTTCGAACGTTGGAGAAATTATTATTATTATATTATTATTATATTATATTCTCTACCCGGTTAAATATTATATTTTATTCTTTACTCGGTTAAATGAAATGATGGTGTTGGGATGTTTTTCAATCACCCTAGCCGTCATTTTCATTTCATTTTTATGAGGAGCGCTCTTCTCACCCTAGCCGTCATTCTCATCTTCTTCTCCTATTTCTTACTAGAGCCGGCTTTCTCCTTGCTTGGGTATTCTTCCTATCTCCCTATTCTTAATGTTCATGCATGAATATTTTGAAATGATAATAAGTTTGATAATTATGGGAATTAAAGTTTTAAATCAACAAGAAAAACTAAAGAAAAATGTATGAGACTGGAATCCTTTGCATAGCGACGAGTGCTAGATTTTGGCGAGGTGGGCGAGCACCTATAATGACCCACCCAAACCGGCCCCGCATTACTTAAAATATGTAATAGATGTATCGATAATATTCCAGAATATGAGTATTAGTACAGCAATTAGGTCTAGCAATATATAAATCATAAAAATAAGGCATGTTCTCTAAAACATAAAATAACTGTGTCTCATAGTCTCGGACCGTTTCCTATAACCACAATTATAAAACAAGAGAATAATAAGGAAGTCTAATTATATTATCAATTCACCAAACCTGGGTCACTTTTATTCTTCAGTCCAAAGCTGCTCACCTATGGAGGCAATTCCGCTTTAGTGATAAGAACACTAAGCCGGATAATTAAATGAAACAAGTTAATATAATTCCCTATTATAATTTCACAAGTCTTTTAGTAATTATGAGCCTATGCCGAGCTCCAATTATACTGGTAGGGGTGGCCACCTCATCCAGTTACCATCCATGTATGCGCACAAATGGTACGTGGCCCACTGCCTATATTTACCGATATTTGCCATTTACTCACCCTCTCGGTATCACAAATACATAAGAGCCTTCTTATACCACTGCGCCCTATCACCCCTTTCGGTCTGGGGCAGGTATTCAATTTTCAGGGGGTGATGCCGTGCCAAATTGAGTAAACCTTGGTTGTGTTCCTGTGCATTGTGGTCAGATATTCAAGTCGACCAGGACTCCCACATAATAATTTTAAAGGTGCGGCCCTGTGTTGGACTGAGCTAATTCTTTAACCTCGATTGCGTTCTAACACATGGTGGCTGACCACGGCTGCTAACAAAGGAAAATACAACATTTCAAATAGTTATACGGACCTGGATAGTTTGTGTAAAACCCACGATTCAAGTCAGGGTTTTTTATTTAGAACTGGTCGGTTCGACCGTTAGTTTCGAGTCGAGTCTGATTTAGAACATGTGTACTGAGCCGATGTGTAACACCCCAAATCCGGTTCACACTCGTGAACCGAACCGGCATGTTACAGGCCCCGGTTAGGTCGGCTAACCCGAACCTAACTCATGTGGATCCAATCTCGGCGTCTTAAGATGAAGATACGATCCATCATGAATGAATAAATACACAAAATCCTAACATGGTACTACATGAATGACAAGCAATTCAAAATACACACCAATACAGTTACGATCAAAATTCTGAAATAAAACAAACAGGGTCTCCCCTAAAAGTGCGATTAGGGTCCACCCTGTCAAAATAATATAAACAAGTATATAAGCATATATCAACAATTTCATTACACACAATCTGATATACTATAAGCTCATTCTGGAACTTGGGTCCTAACCCATCATACTTTTGCTGCGCTACTGTGATCATCTCATTTCGTATCATTATCATGCCTCAAACATTTAATCATAGCATGTTTATTAAACAACATCATAAACAAAATATAAAACATTCAATCACCCAATATGTGTGTGCAGAAGACCTTATTGCTCCTCCGTCCCGGCCGGCACATCCATCTCGTGCTCATCACCTACATATATATAAGAAAAACGTCAGTAACAAGCGTTACTGGTCCGAAAAGAAAATAACTATAGCAAACTGGCTATGAGAGCAAACTCTCATATGAAAGAAAACCATATACTTCCTCAAGAACACTCTGAAGGGCACTACTGAGGAGCCACTGGGCTGCAGACCCGGTAGCATCCCGAACTTACTGCTCTGCTGCTGGTACTGTGCTACTCTCAGCACTTCTTTTTCAGTACTTCTCGTGAAACTTTATCCTAAGCCCTCTCCTTACCTCCATATTTCTCCTGGCCTTGAGCACGAAGGCCGAGTACTCTCAGGCAGTCGCCTTTAGTACCCTTTGAACCACAAGTCCGGACATGCGCTGTACTAAACAGTACCTGTAAACCTCCACGTTCTCCGGGTGTGAGGAACTCAAACGCGGAGTTGTCAGGATCCCTCGGGAATGGAACAGTCCGCTGGCACTAATCCAGAGCCCGCTTTGACTGTCACGGCATCCTCTGCATGGTACGTGCAGTCGATTTCTCCATCCCTCGTCTCACTGAAAACGCGAAAACTACATATATATAGGGCTGGGTAGGGATTTATATAATAGGCCCGAAGGCAACTTGTGGTGGATCTTGATTTCGAAATCATCCTCGAGGGATCTCATCCTCGAGGGGTTATTAATCCGGAAAATGTTCGGTTAAATGGCCCGAGTTAAGTGGGATCCGATAAAACGCCACTTAACCCGTCCTGCAGGCAATAAATTAAACATACAATAGAAAGAGTAAATCAGAGACGAGTCCTAAACGGACCTGGTAGAAGCTCCAAGCGTGTCATCGCGCCTAGGCGGCGAGCTCCTACTCCGCACCTACACATCAAAACTAAATACTAACGCCCGCTAACTAAATGATGCATCAAACACAATGAACATCAATCACAATTCAATCATCAACATCCAGCAATAGTTAAATAATCATAAATTTAAATAATTCTAACTCATCCTAGTCATACCAATTTTATTGTGTTTTTCAAAGTTACGTCCTGATCACTTATCATGCTGAGACTCCTACCTCATTAGATCGCTGAACCTTCATTCACACTTAATCTCATCATGTAACTTATCATTTCATCCCTAATTAGTCATTAATCACATCACACACAATTATCATGCTCAACTCGATCTACCTCATTAAATCACTCCCTATTCATTCTCAATTAATTGCATCATGCAATCATCACTACACTCATACTCATATGTTTATCATGACAATTATTTAATTCTAGCATGTTATACTAACAATCATAATCAATTTTAAAGAAATCAATCGGAGGTAATTATACCTCACGTCGTCGGCAATCGGCGACGGTTAGGGTTCCGTCGCGCGCCTCGGAGCTCGAATTCGGCGCTCCTCGGCGTCCAAAGCTCGATCGGGCTCCACCGGGTGAGCCCCGCGGAAGATCCGGTGAATTCCGGCGAATTCCAGAAATTCCGATTTTCCGGCGGTTTTCCGGCAGTTGCTGGCGGTTTTCCGGCGACTTCCGGTGGTTTTCCGGCAACCATTGCCGGTGGTATCTACTAGCTGGATAGGGGTCATGTAGGGTACCCTCGGAACCGGCTCGACGAGCCCGACTCATCTACGAGGTCGACGCGGCCAACGGAGGAGGCGGCTCGCCGGAAAACGGCTAAAACAGAGCGGCGGCGTTGGGTCGCTAAATCCGGCCGGCCAGGGCGGCGATGCCCTCCGTTCCGGTCGGGGAGGGTCGCTGGGTGGTCGGTGGTGCTGAGGCGACCACTGGATGACGGCTGCGACGGTCGCCGGCGGCAGAATCGGCGACGCGACCAAACGCAGCCGCGGCGCTAGGCGTGGCGATTCCGGCGTCGCGGCGGCCCGATGGTGGCCGGGCCTGGTCGGGGCGGCAGGGCGACGTCGTCGCCGAGCTGGGCGGCGTCGGTCGACGGCCGGGCGGCGCCGACAGCGGCGGCGGTGGCGCGCGAACAGGGGCGGCGCGGCACGAGGGTTTGGGCGTGGGGAGAAAAGGTCGTCGTGGAGAAGAAAGGTTGGGTGGCAAACTTGTAATTAAGACTTGACTCGTCTCCGGCTCGAGTCAAATATAATAACTAGGTCATATTAAATCGTAAAAAAATTCATAAAAATCGGGAAAAATCCCGTAAAATCAAACAACACCACAATATTATAATGATATGCTCTATGACTAACAACCCACCCAGACTGCCCGAACGCGTCCTAACGCGGTAAACGGCCTAATACTAATTCTACGATCCACTATATATAAAAATAATAAAAAAAATGACTGGCATACTCTCATATATCTGATAACTCATTCTGTTCTGCTGTCTTCATGACGTTATCATCATATACTTGGGTACGCATGACCCTCATAGCTCATACACGCGACTGGCATCGGCTCGGTACACGTGTCCTGAAACTGACTCAACTCGAAAAAAATAACGGTCGACCCGACCGGTTCTGAATATAAAACCCTAACTCGAATCGTGGGTTTTACATGATGCCGGCCACGTGTTTGAGCTATGAGGGTCATGCAGTACCAAGTATATGATGATAACGCCATGAACAAAGCAGAACGTAATGAGTTGTCAGAATATATGAGAGTATGGCAGTTATTTTTTTCTTTTATATATAGTGGATCGTAGAATTAGTTTTAGGTTGTTGCCGATGACGTTAGGTATAATTACCTCCTAATTGATAATTTAAACTTGATGATTGTTAGCACATCATGCTAGGGTTGATTTATAATGTGATTGATAGTGCATGGAGGATAAGTGATGAAGTGATAAGTTACATGATGTGATTGATAGTGCATGAAGGATAAGTGATCTAAAGAGATAAGTAAATATGAGCATGCTAATCGAGTATGACATAAAAACACAGTAAAATTGGTATGAGTAGGATTAGTTAGAATTATTTTCATACTTATGATTATTTGATTGTTGATTGATATTTATTGAGTTTGATGCATCATTAAGTTAGCGGGCATTAGTATTTAGTTTTGATGTGTATATAGGGAGTTGGAGCTTGCTGCCTAGGCGTGATGACACACTTGGAACTTCTACCAGGTCCGTTTAGGACTCATCTCTATTTTATACTCTTTTCTACTGTATGTTTATTTTATTATTTACAGGATTGGTTAAGTGGCGCTTTATTTGATCCTACTTAACTCGGGCCATTTAGCAAGATCCAATACGAGAGTGATGATTAATAACCCCTCAAGAATGTGATCCCTCGAGGATAATTTGAAAAACTAGATCCACCACAAGTTGCCTTCGGGCCTATTATATAAATCCCTTCCCAGGCCTATATATATACTTTTATCTAGTTTTTAGTGAGACGAGAGATGGAGAAACCGACTATACGGACCAAGAGCGGATGTTGTGACAGTCAAAGCGGGCTCTTGACTAGTGCCAGTGGACTGTTCCATTCCCGAGGGATCCTGACAACTCCACGTTTGAGTTCCTCACACCCAGAGAACGTGGAGGTTTATAGGTACCGTTTAATACAGCGCATGTCCAGATTTGTGGTTCAAAGGGTACTAAAGGCGACTACCTAAGAGTACTCGCCTTCGTGCTCAAGGCCAGGATAAATGTGGAGGTAAGGAGAGAGCTTAGGATTTGAGACTAGAAAATGAAGTAAGAAAATGCCGAGAGCGGCATCAGCAGCAGCAGATCAGTAAGTTCGGGATGCTACCAGGTCTGCAGCCCAGTGGCTCCTTAGTAGTGCCCTTCAGAGTGTTCACGTGGAGTATATGATATTTTCTTTCATATGAGAGTTTACTCTCATAGCCGGCTTGTTATAGTTATTTTATTTTTCGAACCAGTAACACTTGTTACTGACATGTTTTTATAGTATATGTAGGTAATAATCACGAGTTGGAGGAGCCAGTTTGGACGGAGGAGCACTGTCGTCGCTTGCACACATGTCAGTCAATTGAGTGGTCATATTCTGTTATGATATTATTATATTGATGTGATGGTGTGTACTTTAGTTTGCATGTCATCCATGTAGTATCATGTTCGGATTTTGTGTATTCATCCATGCATGACGAATAATATCTTCATCTTAAGACGCCAAGATTAGATCCACGTGAGTTGGGTTCGGGTTAGCCTGTAACATTCTGGTTCGGTTTACGAGCGTAGACCATATTTGGGGTGTTATAGAATTGGTATCAGAGCTACTCTCGGCTGATTACGATGTATGATAGTTTTATAGGTGATGTGTGTGCAAAGACTGCTCCGAGTCCAGCTTGCAGGTATGTTTCTGTATATTTCTTTACATGTAGATTTTTCTTCATAAGTTGTTTGGATAACAATACATTCAGGACTTGATCAGAAATACGTGGCATTGACCTTAATTGAGCTGACATGCCATATATGGATTTTTATCATTATATCAGACAGTTTGTCAGTTAGATAGGAACAGGGAATATTGTAGTTCTAGCATAGGTATAATGGGTATAAGGTCTCATATTATACCACATTCGGACAATAGTAGATGTGAGCAGTAATCTAATAAGATTGTCATGATGGGCTTAGAGACCGACTAGTTCTGTCCATCGCAAAAGTGAATTAGATGATTGACCAAGTGTTCGTGTCTTGCATGTGACCACATTAGTCCTGTTTCCATTGGACATGATGTACATGATGAGAATAAGTTAACAAGAAAAGGGGTAATAGTAAGGAGCCTGAAGTATAGAGATATTGATAAGTTAGTTAGCACTTGAGATGGACCACTTCTAGAAGATAGTAATGAATGAGGATGAGTAGCGTAGTAGATCGATAGTTTAATTAGCACTTCACCACCTCCTCGTCTTCCTCTAGTTTATGACCTAAGGGCAACAGTTTTTGCTTCTTTTGCCAAATTGAGGTCTCGATATGATGAGGAAAAGATCAGGAATACTATTGCCTACAAGATTAGATATTTGATAGGATTCCACTAGAGATAGGGCACTAGATCAGTGATTACCGTCTATGGGCCAGTTAGCACTGATACAAACAACCACTCCAGATTGTAGGAGATCAGTTTCCAACTCGATCTAGGATTGGAAATGGTCCTATAAATCTTGGCATCAACTTCCCTGATATTTTAAATCCGATCACCCCCTTCGTAGGAGACGTCTTTAGGTACACAAACTCCCCAACTTGGAACTCTAGGTCCTTTTGCCAACATAGGTATGGTTAATCGACAATAAAGTTGGACTTCCTTATTATTCTCTTGTGTTATAATTGCGGTTGTGGGAAACGGTCTGAAAATGACAATTGCGTCCGTGTCCAATTTTTTTTTAACGGTCTTTACATCTGGCCATTGAGAAAATATGACAAAGGAAATTTACCTCCTTCAACTAGAAGTCACACTTTGAGAATTTGGCAAACAGTTGATTCTCCCTTATTGTAACGACCCGGCCATTTTTCACAACATTGTGGTCCTAGCTGGCCAGGTATTACTCACACTTAAGCAAATATGTCTAACATTTTTATTTAACAAAAACATATATAAAGATCCCACAATCTTAGACCGTTTCCCAGTAGCCACACTTATTTCTCAAATAAATAATAAAAGGAGTCCTCATATTTATTTTGCTCCATGCCCTGGTTGTCAATCACCTACTTTCGTATCTGCACACCTGTGATCCGCACACCCTGGCCGTAGCCTTTTCATGGGGAGGCTATCACTGCACTCCAGTGCCAGTGCCTTGCACACCTCGGCCGTAGCCTTTTTATGCGGAGGCTATCACTGCACTTAGGTGATTGCTATATCCCGTTAATTGGGAAGCTCTCACTGCCAACTCTAGTGCCCGTGCCTCACACACCCTAGCCGTAGTCTTTTATGGGAAGGCTATCACTGCACTCAGGTGAATGCTATGCCCCGTTTGTGGGAAGCTCTCACTGCCAATTCTAGTGCTAGTGCCTCACACACCCTAACACAGGTGGGGAGACTGTTACGGGTTTAGCTCATGGGACAGTCGAGAGCTAGTGTTTGGCAGTTGTTCCTAGCATTCCCGTGTCCAAGTCGGGAAGGGTGCTATTCGAATGGTGAACAATCTACCGAGCATATTTCCCTATTAGTGTGAAGTGCATCGTGGTGCATGTGGTTTTTCGGGTGAGTTGCTGTACCGGGTGAGATATCGGGCAGTACTAGTAGCAGTTGGGTAGCTGACATGATCGGTAACAAGTACCGAGCACCGTTACCGTGTACTGAGCGTGGTGCAGGTTCCAGTCCGTGACGGGTCAGGCACATCTGGGATGTTCTACCGAGCATCATGTGCGGATAGAAGTTGTGGCAGGGCCAGGTACTACCGTGTGACATGCGGTAGTCATGGGTGCGCAGGTGTGTGGGTGACCGAGCCAAGGTCCAGTAGGGGTTATCGTTCACGCGAATGGGTACTGTGGAACAGACGGACCAGAGTTTGGTATTGGGGTCAATGGGTCTAGCCAGGTGACCGTGCCACAACCAGGAAGTTGATGAGGCATTTGCGCCACACCCAAGGGTGGGTCTTTCCAGTAATTCTGCTGGAACACCAAGGGGGTCGATGACAAGGCTTAGAGGATGGGAGCCATTGAGCAAGACATCGATGGTGAGGATGCAAGCTGATGAAGTTGTCACACTAAGGCCGGGATGTCTATATAAAAAGGTGTCATCCTTATGTAGAGATCAGACAAGAGGAGAACAACAAGAGAAGTGTGTGTGAGTGATCTTAGTGGAGGAGAGAAACTTGGCCGGGCAAGGGGATGCCTTGAGGTTACTGCAATCAGGCCGAGGGGCAGTCTGGAACTTCAAGGGTGATTATCGGGATAGTCGACGTCCACCTTTAGGGTCAAGGCTCACATACCATTTGTTCAGCAACCCTGCGCGGTGAAGGGAGGGTTGGGTGAAGTCCTGTTGAGTGAGGGTCGAGAGGCACGGTCATGGGTTTGCATGTCCACGACTGGCAGGTAGTCTAGAGTAGGATTACTTGTATTTATCCTGTATTCATGTTGTAAGAATAGAGGTTGGGAAGAGTTCCTGTAATTCTTGTGGTGTATGCGTCGTGTTTGGCCACCAGCGTTAGGCCTGTGATTCCGAGGTCTATCAATACTGACAAGGGTGATCGGTACGTGGGACGCGTAGTCACTGCAGCTTGGTGATTGGTGTGTGTGTTCGGTACAATTGCAGGTAGCCTGATACCGGTACTGTGGCAATAGTATCTGGGTGCGGTACCGGGACTGGGTTCGTGCGGTACTCGCAAGTTGGTGGTCCGAAGCCGCTGTGCACCACACCACATTGGTGGGTGTGGAGGTGGTGTTGGCTGGTGATTCCAGGGAAGGAAACACGCCGCACGGAGGCAGTTAGGGCAAAAAATTTAACCCCTAAGTTGACCCCTGTGACATAGGTTGCATAAGTAAATGAAACAAGTCAATAAAATACCTATTATCATTTCACCCATTTTTATTATAGTTTCACAAGTCTTTTAGTAATTATCTCTCAGGTCATTCTGAGCTTAGTAACTTGTCTCTCAGGTCAATCTAAGATTAGTAAGAGTTGACTCCCAGCTCATTTTGAGATTAGAAAACGTCTCCTAGTTCATTCTAAGATTAGGTAGTCTCCCAATTCATCTTGATATTAGTCATGGTCTCCGAGTTTATTCTGAGATTAAAAATCGTCTCCTAGCTAATTCTGAGATTAGGTGGTTTCCAAATTCATCTTCAGATTAGTCATGGTCTCCCAGTTTATTCTAAGATTAAAAATTGACTCTCAGCTCATTCTGAGTTTAGAAAATGTCTCCCAGCTCTCTCAGCTCCAATGTTAGGAATCTTGTCCAATATTTTATTCAGCTCCTCACCACCCATTTATGCTAGCTTCAGACGATCAACTAAATCATTAGAATAACCAAATTTGCAAGTAAGCCTGTTAGTTACTCCACCGGGTTGATAGCTACCACTTTTGCTGACATGGCCCAAAGTCTAGCTAACTACTGTCTTTTGTTCACTTTGCCCTTCCGACTCAACACGTCGCCTACTACATTCGCTTTCCCTAGATGGTAGAATATTTGGAAGTCGTAGTCCGTCAAATATTCCATCCACCACCTCTGTCGAAGGTTAAGGTCGTTTTGGGTGAAGATATACTTAAAACTCTGATGGTCAGTGAAGACTTCGAACTGAGCCCCATACAAGTAGTGTCTCCAAATGTTCAGGGCAAAAACCACTACTTCCAGTTCAAAGTCATGAGTTGGGCTAAGTACTCTTAGTCGTCTGGGCTTGTTTGCACTGATAGATATGGACTGAGTTTGACTGACATGAACATAGGCAAACAGGCCAGTTGGGGAGGTCATTGCCCGCCGCCGGAAAACTCTGACGATGGCATACGCCGCATGTTGGGATTGACAAAGGGCATAAAAGGGGAGGTGCTGGTGGTGACGAACGGCAGAGTCCTACCAGTGGTTGGCTGAAAAATGGCCTGAAAGAGGTTGTATCAGTCGATGTCGGTCTCAAAAGGAAGATCTCACTGAGGGGAAGTTGTTGGGTTGTTGGCTTTGCCGGAGGACATTAGTCGGTGCTGGAAAATGGCCAAAAGGTGGCAGCAGCGGTGATAAACAGTGATAAAAACTCTATCTCCTGCGGTGACTGCGGTGGCCCTGTTGGTGACGGTAGGTACAAACTAATAGCTTAGCGAGAGGAGATCACGACCGGCGACGAGACAAAGTGGCCACAGCGCTAAGGTGAAATCCGCAAAATCGTGGGAAAGTCCAGGAAAATCAAAGGGAGAATGCTAGGGCTTACATGGAGGTTTAGATCCTGCCGCGTGGCACAATCTAAATATAACAGCTCGTGGCCAAGTGGGGCTCACATAGGAGTATATACACTATACTTATAGACGAAAAGCTCGGATTGAGACTGTCTAAATTTAAAATTGACTCGAGTCCCAAAATTAACTCTATATACGGGAATCGAGGCAAGACAGCTAAATGGGCCTCAAACCCTGAACACAATCAGGCTGACTGAAGTCCCATGTATTGGGCTAAATGGGCCACTAAACTTAAGTGTGTGTAGCATTTATCTATTCTCTGACCAAAGTTGACTTAGGATTACAAGGCCTACATATACGATAAGAGCATACACTACTGTCCCACTATTTGTTCAGTATCGTATAGTCTGATTGAAGTCCTTGTTTGTGTCATTCCCAAGATGGGGTGAAGTTGTCTCCACCAGACTTGTTTGTCATCGGCTACCTACACTGTAAGTCCTAAATAGTACCACGAAGGTACCTCCTATGTCTCAAGGTAAGGACCTAATCGTGTTAGCGAAGCACAAAGAAAACACTACCTCCCAATTGGACGCTCCCTCACTAAACCCATCATCTATGCCAAGATTTTAATACGCGTTAAACATCTCTCCCTGGCTGAGGTCACACTGCATGTCTAACCATCTGGCTATAACTCATACTTCTGCTGTCATGCAGATTGAACTAACCTCTGATGCACGAATCGGCCGATTTAAATTGGATTGACATCGTGCCGATCCGATTTCGGGGGCCGAATCGGTCGTCCCCGAACCGGTCACCGAATCGCCCGAATTCGGCCGATTCTGCCCTCTGCCGTGCGTCCCCGACTCCGAGCTCGCCACCGACCGGGCTGCCGACCTCGCAACGTCGCCGCCGACGTGTGGCCGGACCGAATCGGGCTGTGATGCACGAATCGCTGCCGACTCCGGGCTGCCAATTGTTCGTCCGACTGGGCTGCCGACATCCTCCGACATTGCCGCCGCGATACTCGCCGCCGACCTGGCCGCCGGCGGCAGCGACGGAGGGTAAAGATCGGAGGGCGGCATTCTCGTAATTAAAAGTTGACTCGAGTCTAACTCGAGTTAAAAATAATAATTATTTCTAAATAATTTTAAAAAATCTTAAAAAATATTTCAAAATATCATAAACTATATAATACACAGAATAATATCAAAATAATATCAATACCTAATCTTAATATATTTATATTATGAATTGTTAAATTATTATATATGACCGGTTAAACTAATTTAGACCGATTCAACTGAACCGATTACTTGCCGATTTAGACCGATTACGTTCCGATTCTTACTCCGACTCCCTGGAAAACTGATTCCGATTCCAATTCCGATTCATGCAACCATGGAACCAACCATTGTGGCCATCTCATTTGGGCATCACACTCCCTTTTCTCAGACTTTGTCCATATACATCCACAAAGGACTCACTAACAATGTCTGATCCTTAAAAGACTTTCACTAACACTATCTTCCAATACACATCCGACCGAAGGATGTTAGGTTAATGTGAAGTATGCATGATGACTGGGGAAGTCAATCATGTGTCATCACGTCTAAATAATTCTAGTGCGCATGGCTTTTGTAACAACTCTCCCAAACCGAACCGGGTGTTACTTAAAAATATAATTAATGTAAATGTAACATTCCAGAACATGAATTGAAATACAGCAAATAAGTCTCGCAAAATATAATATAAATCATAACAATAAATCATGTTCTCTAAAATATAAAATAACTGTCCCACAGTTTCGGGCCATTTTCATAGCCACATTTATAACACAAGAGATAATAAGGAAGTCCTTTTTTTTTAATATCGATTCACCATGCCTAAGTTGTTAAAAGAAGCACCAACCACAATTCTATTATTCAGTCCACAGCTGCTCACCTTCGGAGGCAATTCTGCGTTAGTGACAAAACCAATAAGACACATACTTAAATGAAACAAGTCAATATAATCCCTATTATCATTTCACCCATTTTTTATTATCGTTTCACAAGTCTTTTAGTAATTATCTCTCAAATCATTCTAAGATTAGTAATTTGTCTCTCAGGCCATTCTGAGATTCGTAAAATCATCTCCCGGCTCATTTTGAAATTAAAAATTGTCTCCCTGTTCATTATGAGATTAGTCATTGTGTTCGAGTTCATTCTGAGATTAGAAATTTTCTCCCAATCCATTCTCAGATTAGGTGGTCTGCCAAGTCATTCTAAGATTTGTCATTGTCTCTTAGTTCATTCTAAGATTAGAAATTGTCTCCCAGCTCATTTTGAGATTAGGTGGTCTCCCATGTCATTCTAAGATTAGTCATTGTCTCCTACTTTATTCTAAGATTAAAAATTCTCTCCCAGCTCTTTCTGAGATTAGATGGTCTCCAATGTCATTATGAGATTAGTCATTATCTATCAGTTCATTCTAAGATTAGAAATTGTCTCCCAGCTCATTCTGAGATTAGGTGGCCTCCCAGGTCATTCTGAGATTAGTCATTGTTTCCTAGTTCATTCTGAGATTAGAAATTGTCTCCCAACTCATTCTGAAATTAGTGCCGACAAAGGATACCAGTTGGGAAAATACAACATTTTAAATAATTATACTAGTTTGGAAAAATACAATCTTTTAAATAATTATACGGATATACATAGTAATTTAAAAGGTGCAGCCATGTGTCAGACTGAGTCAATTACTTGACCCGATTATATTCCAGCACATGGTGGTCGAATCTGGGCTCAGGCCGACCAGGGCTGCCAATAAGGGAAAGTACAACATTTCAAATAATTATACGGACCTAAATATTTCGAACTCGCAGCTGCAACCAATGATCCTAATCTAAAATGAGAATATAAAATTATACATAAGTATAATTTTATTAAAGTAGAAATGCATGCAACTTAATGACTAATACATATATCACTATTAAAATCATAATTAACATTTAACAAATAATAAAATAATTATTAACTTATAAAAAAATTATAATTACTATTATTAGTATATTTACCTTTGAGACGATAATTAATTAACCACGGTCTTGATAATTTAGTTTACAGTTTTAATTTTTAAACGCTATTATTATTTATAGTACATGAATTAACTTATCACCAATTAATTACTACAGTGATTATATTACTCATGGATTACCCAATTTTTTATTGACGCCAATAACTATGTGCATTACATATATAACCTAGCAATTATTATTCATCCAAATCCCTAAGTTATTTGAATTACACCACTACGACCAGCAATAACAGGTACTACGACATTCCCCAAACAAAAGAAGAAACCAGCAACCCTAGACACGACAAGCATACTATACAGAAAGGATGATCAACCACAAACAAGTAGTGCAACTCATGACGCCTTCATCAACACGAGGGGCAGCAACCAGAACATATCAACACACACTCAACAAAACAACCCAACAACCCAAAGAAACCCCAACAATTCATGCAACCAGAATCGACGAGACCCTATGCATAAGATGCTAGCGACCCTGCAATTCAGCTAGGCATCTCCAACAAAAAAAATCAGGCGTTGCTACATGCACGACCTGATTTGGAAGCCACCGACTGAACCGCATGCCTACTTGACAAGGCACCACAGAAAACAGTCCAAAACACAAGCCAAGAGCAAGGAAAACTAGGGGAGACGAGAAGGAGATGGTGGCAATCAGGCCAACATGCAACCTTCTTCTAAAAAAAAACGTGGGAAAATAAGATGTGAAGAACGTCATCAACCCTACATCTTTACCATCAAAACCATGCATGCAAGAGTCCTAATGTAAAAGAAATAAGAAGAGGGACGAGATACTCACGCAGCAATGAGGAGGGTGCCTGGCATGGAGAGGAGACAAGGAGTGGACGGCTAGGGAAAAGGATTTCCCACAATCTTCCCCGCTATAGATATATCTACAACTCAACGAGTCCCTTAATTAAATTCTTACACCCTACCCTAGCGCCCATTCATGAATAGGTATCACTTGGCTGAAACTCGTTCTCCCTTTTCCTCCCATTCATCAGGTCGTCACCCCCTAAGGTTCATCCTCCCTTTTTCCTCCCACTCACCAAGTTGTCACCCACCCAAGACCGGGGGGTTTGGCCTAAGGTCGAACCATGACCAGTCGACTAATGATCATAATAATCGTGATGACCAATCATATCGATTCATCTGTATAAGTTCCACAAAATAGTATTTTACACTAGTTTTGAGTCGTCCAAATATCATAATTCAAAGAATAATTTTTTTTCACTGTCTTTACAGCTTTTCTCTACCCATATGATATTACCATAGCTATATCTTGTCTACAATCTCTAACCTAACTTTGCTCTCAATGTTGTGACATGCAGTCTCAATGGAAAGCTAAGAAAACCCTCAAGTAGTTGTCCTCTTGTAAGGTGAGGTAACTACTTGTCATTTGCTTTTAATATAATTTACTCACTCAGATGGTGGAAGTGCAATAGACGGATGGTGGTGTGAATCACAGATGGTAGTAGTGCACATTCAGTCGGTGGTAGTGCATTGCGGTCAGTGGTTTGTGCTACTCATATGGTGGTTGTGCAACTCAGATGGTGGTTGTGCATCACGGACGGTGGTTGTGCATCACGAACGGCAGTTGTGCTTCCAACTACTGAAGATCTGATCCTAATCATGTATTGTGAGATCCCCCAACTTAGTCCCACATCTAATACCTACTGGGAGAAGATCCTGTTTATAAGTGGGAATGGACTATAGATCATTAACTACCAGGGTACCCATTTTAAAGAAATGACATCCCATTACGTTGCACTTTGGGCTAGATCGTTACAAATGGTATCAGAGCCGACCTGGTTACGTGTTAGATGGTGGGCTGGACTAGGGACGTTGGCTAGGTTGCCGGTCACGGGCCAAAAAGGTCATGGGCTGGGGCTAGCAACGGGCCAAAATAGGCATTTCGGGGACGAAATTCCCTAAGGTGGGTGGATTGTGAGATCCCCCAACTTAGTCCCACATCTAATACCTACTAGGAGAAGATCCTGTTTATAAGTGGGAATGGACTATAGATCTTTAACTACCGGGGTACCCATTTTAAAGAAATGACTTAGCCCATTACGTTGCACTTTGGGCTGGGTCGTTACAAATGGTATCAGAGCCGACCTGGTTACGTGTTAGATGGTGGGCTGGACTAGGGACGTTGGCTAGGTTGCCGGTCACGGGCCAAAAAGGTTGTGGGCTGGGGCTAGCAACGGGCCAAGAATAGGCATTTCGGGGACGAAATTCCCTAAGGTGGGTGGATTGTGAGATCCCCCAACTTAGTCCCACATCTAATACCTACTGGGAGAAGATCCTGTTTATAAGTGGGAATGGGCTATCGATCTTTAACTACCGGGGTACCTATTTTAAAGAAATGACTTAGTCCATTATGTTGCACTTTGGGCTGGGTCGTTACATGTAGTGAACCCATTACTATCTCTGACATGTTTATCTCCATGTGTTGAATCCCCAGAGGTGGTACTATCAACTTGGCTCAGATTATCTATGAGATCCCTCAACTTAATCCCATATATAATTCTTACTGGGAGAAGAACTTTTTTATAAGTGAGAATGGACTATAGATCTTTAACTTGGGTAAACCATTTTAAAGAAATAATTTAGTCCTATTACGTTGCACTTTAGGTTGGGTCGTTACTGGTAGTATCAGAGCAACCTGGTTACGTGTTAGATGGTGGGCGGCACTTTAGGTTGGGTCGTTAAGGCAGCTCAGGATCGGCAGAAAAGTTATGCTGATACTCGAAGGAAGGACTTAGAATTCCAAGTTGGGGAGTTCGTCTACCTTAAGACCTCACCTAAAAAGGGAGTGATTAGATTTAGAACATCAGGGAAGTTGAAGCCAAGATTCATAGGACCATTTCCAATTTTGGATCGAATCGGAAGTTGTGCATATAGATTAGCATTACCACCAAGCCTTGATGGTGTACACAATGTCTTTCATGTGTCAATGCTAAAGAAATATGTACGAGATGAGAATCACATTATCACAAATGTTGCAGATTTAGAGCTACAATCGGATTTAACCTATGAGGAAAAACCAATTCGCATCTTGGCGAGGGAAACAAAGACACTCCGTAGCAAGGAGATCCCTTTGGTAAAGGTATTATGGAGAAATCAGGGATCAGAAGAAGCAACTTGGGAGACTGAACAAGAAATGGCCACAAAATATCCGAACCTGTTTGTAGCATAAAATCTGATTAATTGTAGTAACATGAACTTATACCGAAGATGGATGTCCATGGGAATACTATCATATTTCAGGGACGAAATATTTCTAAGTTGGGGAGATTGTAAAGACCTGGAAAAAATAAATAAATAAATAAATACATATATATATATATATATTCGACGCGGTGGGATCGAACATTAGTATCCATGAATTTATTTAAATTATTTACCCGCTACCCGGTTAATTATCAATTACCCGGTCAAGTGGAAAGTATTAATAAACGGTTAAGTATTTTTATCCGGTTAAGTAAACCATACCATCTAACCATTTAACTGAACCATACCATGTACCCGTTTAAGAGGTTAAGTGAAATGGTAAAGTGAACCGTATCACTTACCCATTTACCCGGCAAAGAAGTGTGTTTTCATAAACCCTAAGCCTTCTTTCATTTTATAAGGAGGAGGGAGGGGGCGTCATGCACATAAGCTCCTTGGACAAACGCCGGCTTCCCCATTGTTTTAGTAAGTTTCTTCCTCTCTTCTTCAAAGTTTGCATGCATACATATGATCAAATATTATAATACAAGATAATCATGGAAACTATGACTTGAAATCAACAAGAAAAAGGGTAGATTTCATAGAATTTATAGCCAAGGATGGTAGCACGTTCTGCTGAATTGCAGCAGCGGCACCATGGCGATTGTGTCACAACCAGTTGCATATACCACGCAGCAAGGTAGTGTTTCACTTCTTTTGGGCGTTGGGATGTTGTGCGGAAAGAAGGGGACGCTTTGGGCGGTGCTGCTGGCCACGTTTGAGTCGCCATAGCAGCAGGAAGGTCACCATGGCTGCTGGTTCGTTGGTGTAGAACTTAGTTGGACGTGGTTAGTTGTTGAAAGGCACAAGCTTTAGGCTTCCAATTGGATTGCTAGGAAAGGGAAGCAGTTAGGGAAGGAAGTGAATTGGTTTTGGGTTGAAGAAGAGGACGCCAAGGCTGGGTTTTTGGTGCAGGAACGTCGCCTAGGATAGCTGCTGTAAAACGTGGACGTTAGGCTTCATCTTGGGTGGTTTTAGTTTGTTGTTGATGCTGGATTAGGATGTTTGGATGGTTGTTTAGCTAGGTTGCATAGGGAAGAAGAAGAAGGGCGTGATCTAAGTGGTGCCAAGGTCTGGTTGGTGCTGGTTTTGGTGAAGAGAAGGAGGGTGACGGGAAGAAGAAGAAGAAGAAGAAGAAGAAGAAGAAATGGCAGTTTGGTAATTTCTGGTTGACTCGATATGGGTTGCGTTAAAAATCATAATAATAATACCAATTTGTATTCAAATCATTAAAATAAATAATTTAAAAGAGATATGAGTTAAGTGGTCAAAATAATAAATTTATAAATTATTACATGAAATTAATAAATTTCGATCGGGATAAACGGTAATTAATTAATCGGCTGATTAAAAGCAATTAACTTAAATTGAAGGGTTAAGAGGAATATATAATAAAGACTTCACCTTTATCATATAAAAGTTATATTTGATAAATAAAACGATTATTCTTATCATAAATTCGTAAAGTAAAATAATGGATCAATAAAAGATAATCGCGTACAAATTACGCGATAGCATAATTAATTAAATAAAGAAGTGTTGAACCTTATCGAATTAAATAAATTAATTAATGTGGAATATATTAAATATTTAGTTGCATGCATTTTCGACGCGAGTAAAATTATACTAATGTATAATTTTATGCCCCCTTCATATTAGGGTTATCGGATTACAGTCGGACGAACCCGCAAGTCAGGTACGTATAATAGATAGAACATCGTATTTTCCTTGTTGGTAGCCTAGGTCGGCCTGAGCCCAGATTCGACCACCATGCACGAAGTGCAACCGGGGTCAAAGAATTGACTCAATCCGACACTGGGTCGTGTTACGTGTGTGAATCTTGTAATGCATCGATATTATTTTGGAGTAGTGATAGCCGCCCCATAAAAAGGCTACGGTCGGGGTGAGTGAGGCACCGCGATTCCTCCATCGCACTAGAGTGCAGTGATTGCCGCCCCATAAAAAGGCTACGGCCGGGGTGTGTGAGGCACTGACACTGAGTGCAGTGATAGCTGCCCCATAAAAAGGCTACGGCCGGGGTGTGTGAGGCACTAGCACTAGAGTTGGCAGTGAGAGCTTCCCCACAAACGGGGTGTAGCAATCACATGAGTGTAGTGATAGCCTCCCCATAAAAGGCTCTGGCCGGGGTGTGTAAGGCACTAACACTAGAGTGCAGTGATAGCCTCCCCATAAAAAGGCTACGGCCGGGGTGTGTGAGGCACTGGCACTAGAATTGGTAGTGAGAGCTTCCCCACAAACGGGGCATAGCAATCACCTGAGTGCAGTGATAGCTTCCCCACAAAAAGGCTACGGCCGGGGTGTGCGAGGCACTGGCACTGGAGACGGTAGTGGTAGCCTCCCCATAAAAAGGCTACGGCCGGGGTGTGCGGATCACAGCGGACACCTCCTCCGCATTGTTTTGGAGTATAGCGGAATTGCTCCACCGCATATTAAAATAAATATATGGAAATGGTGGAATGTACTTGATTTGTTTTATTTATTATACTACTTAGTGTTGTAATCACTAACGCGGAATTGCCTCCGCAGGTGTGCAGATTCAAGATTAGATGATTGACAACTAGAGCATGGAGCAAAGTAATATGAGGACTCCTATTTTTATTTGTTTGAGAAATAAGTGTGGCTGCCGGGAAACGGTCTAAGACTGTGGGAACCTTTATTTTATACTTGGTTTAATTATTATACTCGGCATTTAGTAGTTTCATATTGGTAACACCTAGCCAGCTAGGCCCACAATATTATTGTGAAAAATGGCGGGTCGTTACAAAATACCTACTGGGAGAAGATCCTATTTATAAGTGAGAATGAAATATAGATCTTTAACTTGGGTTAACCATTTTAAAGAAATGATTTAGGCTCATTATGTTGTACTTTGGGCTGGGTTGTTACATTATCCAACCATGCGTGTCTAATCCGGAGGGGTATGGATCATGGTGGCGACACGTACGATGGAAAGAAAATGTTGAGCCCACACTGGTCTCTTTGAATATGGAGTAACTGTTATCATAAGCATTGATTGGTTATTTATAGTTGTAACGACCCGCCCGTTCCGAGCCACGAGCCAAGTGTTACTATATGAAAGTAAGTGTCTCATAAATTAATTTTCTAATAATTTGAAATATTTTAAATAAACTCTTGTCAAAAAAGTTAATATAATAAATGCAAGGGATAATCTAAGTCCAATGAACCAAACCAAAGTCCCATTGCCATGCAAACAATCTCGAGAAAAGAATAGCCAAATAATAGAGTCTTTCAGTTGTTCCGACTCTACCCATCCTTCCATGCTCAGACTTGCGGAGGCAATTATGCATTAGTGATAAAAATACTAAGTTGTATATTACAAGAAACAATTAATTATTCTAAAACATCTGAATTATGTCTTTTAGTGATTATAAGCCTTATGCTGAGTTCTTAATATGCTGGGAGAGTGGCCACCCATCCAGCTGTAATCCCATATATGCGCACACACGTTACATGGCCCTTGGCTTGTAGTTACCGATATTTGTCATTTACTCACCCTCTCGGTATCACAAGTGCATAATGTGTCGTCTTTTGCCACTGCCCCCTGTCACCCCTTTTGGCATGGGGGTAGGTATTTAATCTTTTAGGGGATATTGCCCTGTGTAGGATTGAGTCAATTCATTGACCCCGGTTGCACTTGGTGCATAGTGGTCGAATATGAAATCAAGTCGACTAAGATTCCAACATAGTAATTTTTTTAAGGGTGCTGCCTTGTGTCGGATTGAGCCAATTCTTTGACCCTGGTTGTTCTCGACGCATGGTGATCGAATGTGGACTCAGGTTAACCAAGACTCCTGCAACTACGACACATGATCATAATATAAATGTAATTTCTCGAATGCCAAATGTGCTCACAAGCTATCTACAGGATGTTTCATATAACATCAGAACTCTCCTTTATATAGAAGAATATGTGTGGAATTTAAGAAGTCACTACATTAAATTTTATAGAAAAGAACATAATCACTCGTAACTATATCATTCGTGTGATAATAAAAAGTTAAAAACTTACCATTAAGCGAATACGAAAGGTTATAATTGATAATTTATGATATTGATTCTTAAGAAATAATTTAATTAAATATTATTTATAGTTCGTTCTAAGATTTATAAAACCCTAAATAAAATAACTTAATTATTTTTTTGGGGGTTTTAAAATAGCCATCACTGATCTGGCTTTGGCAGATCGAGAGAAATTCGGTTAACCATCTAAATTTGTGGTCATATGTAATCTCACTCATTCTCGATGTGTTCCTGCCTTTGTTTATTGAAGAGTGGCCAAAATTACCGTTGGGACAGACATACCCTAGTGGAAGAGGGGGGATGCGGTGAAATATCCATGGGGCTATATATCCACCTCGCTACTCAACCTCATCCACTATTATTTCTTGGAAGTGGTCTATCTAAATCATTTGTCCAAACTCTCACTGTGCTTTAATTGTAACAAGTGCTTAAGTGGATCTATTGGCATAGTTACATCCTCCATCCACAAGGAGTTGTCTGAAGGTCTAAGTTCTTCAAAGTAGGCCTCAAACTATGCCTAATGGATCTATCTATGGCACACAGTGGTCCGACTCATGCACCAACTAACTTTGTGAGTGTCTCCATACTTCAAACTCTTTGTATGGTCATCTCTGATAACTTTGTCTCACAAAGTAAGCATGTTCCAAGGAAGGACAAATGTGGTGACATGCAAAAGATTGACAAATGCTGCAATGTCCCCAACGCTCCAAAAACTCCTCGTCACATTCATATCAACTTCAGCTAAATGAATATGTGAACACTGTAAGTAGTCCAAAGCTCTGGCACAATAAAGGGAAGGATGAGTCTCTAAACTTATCATGGCATGCCTGTGAGATCCATCCTGGCATCATGATTTCATATCCATCTCATAATTTTAATTAACACAGAAAGATGCATTGATTAGGTTTGACTGAGTAAAAATATGAAATACTAAGGAAATACTAGAAATACATGTTGGCTTGCCTACGGACAACTCCACTCACTTGGCTCAAAACAAAAATCATCCATCTCAATCAACCAAGACATGGCTCTAACACCAACTGTAACACCCCAATTGCAGTTTGCCTAAGAACCAAATCAGAAATTTTACGCTTGAGTTGAGTCATGTTTATAATTGTTAGTCGGTAAGACTTGATCGATAAAATAGATCAAAACAACCTGTTTGGTGTCATGAGAATAGAAGATATTGTTAAATATGTGTCAAAACACATCAAATATAAATAAAATAAGAAAGAAAATAATTACGCTGAGCTCAAGTGATTGTAGCATTTATCTGTCCTCCAACAAAAGTCGACTCAGGATTGCAAGACCTATATATATCATCTTAAAAATGTCACTAATGAGTGTTACTGGTCCGAAAAATAACTATTACAAACTGGGAAATAGGTATTCCATTACCCATGAAAACTTAGGAAACATTAGAATTACCTCACAATGGGTGGTAAACAAATATACTTAAAAAATTACCGCGCGCATGCACATGTTGTGTTACACAGTACCCTCATACACCGGACTAACTCAGGGTTTGAAGAAGTACAAGTATGGTCCATACACATTTCCATACTGCTCACTCTCTTATTTGTGAAATCTATAAAATGCTCATATTTATAGGTTTAGGAAGGAGGCTTATATCATATATTTCTAGAGCTTCAATTCAAAAACTAACAATGGATCTCTTCCTTGTAGTTTTATTAAACATGTGTAGAAAGTATGTCTAAACGGCCCGACATCGGAAGGATCTGATGAAACACCGTTGATGCCGTCTTATGTCAAAAACATGATTGAACTCAACACGCCGGGAGTCAAGTAGAGATCAAGCAAAGGGAGAGTCCATACATCTATGGTGAGCTCAGCCTCCGTAACCTAAATCTAAGTCTACTACTAAGTAAAATACTGATATCTCTATATGATAAATGTTCATGGTGTGTGCCCACGCCATCAATATGTGCCAATAAAGCAAACAGCACTAATAAGCCTACAACTAAACACCTGACATGTAAATCAACACATAATAATAGTAAATAACAAATAAATACACTCATAGATAATTAGGTAAATAATAAACACATGAACATAAATAATACTCTAATCATAAAATTATAATATAATTATACTATATAAATACATGGATAAATATGAGTAAATATCAACATATACTCGTGTCCGTAAACATATAAATATATATATATATAATAATAAATAATAATAAGTTAATAAATAAATAAATAAATAAATAGTTAATTGTCATTAATCATGAATATTAATAATATCATAGTTATAAAATACAGCAATACATAATTAAATACTATAAAACCAGTGATCCGAGTTAGGGTTTTATAATAAGAACTGGCTGGTTCGACTACTATTTTCGGTCAATTCAATTTCAGAACATGCTTACTAAGCTAAGGCTGGTCGTGTGTTATGATCTATGAGGGTTATGTATGACCAAGTATATGAAGATAACATTAGTAAACTACAGGAGATGAGTTATCAAAATATATAAGAGTACGCCTAAATTTATTTATTTATTTAGTATTAAACCGTAGACTTGTTTTTAGGCCAAATACCACATTAGGACTTGCTATAAGATAGTTTGGTTTGGTTATTAGTTATAGAGCATGTCATCGAAATGTTATGGTATGTAATATATTTTATTAGATATTCCCAATTTTTGGATCTTTTTGGTATTTATTACGAGTTAATTATTATTTTTTACTCAAACCGGAGTCGGAGTTGAGTTAAGTTTTATTCACGAAATTACCCCCGACAGTCATCCCGACCGTCTTCTCCCCAAACCATCGACGCTGCTCCTGTGATTGTCACCAACATTGCCTCTAACTGCTGCACCGCCGCCGATCTATGCCGTCGAGCCATTTCATCCCATCGCCATGCCAGCCTGAGTGCCCATGGCTGCCACCTCCACAAAGTTGAATCGCCCCACCCTAGTGCCACTCGTCCCGTCACAATTCTGCAGCTACTCATTCTGCTTCATAGACATTGTCTCCCCCTCAACCCCATGACCATTTCGCCCATTCCCAACGCCGCCATTGAGGTTGGCCGAGGCCCGATTGGATAAGCCGACTGACCCCGGCTTAAACTTCGGACGCCAATGGGTGCCGAATTTGAGTCACAAGCCACACGATTAACGTTAGTCGTCGCCGATAGTTGATCACACAAGGTATAATTAATTCTGGCTTAATTTATTAAAGGTTAGAATTATTAGCACAACATGCTAAGATTAATGAATTGACGAGTTTGCAATGTTATTATAAATAAAAAATATGAATTTCTTGATTGAATTGTATTAAAACGGATATTAAGGAATTAATTAGATAAAATAAGTAAGCATCGTAATCTAATGCAACGTAGCATAGGAAATCTTCTATTGATTGAGATTTATGTATGATTGATGTGTATGCTATAGGATGTGTGAATGCATCATGAGTGGGGCTTAGCTTTAAGTTTGATGCATAGGTACGGGGTAGGAGCTCACCGCCTAGGCACGAGAACACACTTGGAGCTTCTGCCAGGTCCGTTTAAAACTCTGATAAGTGTTTAAAGTACACAATATTTACCCATGTTTTTAATGTGATTTTAAACTTCCCGGGTATAAACGTTATTAATTAAGTGACATTTCTTGTTATATTCTAGTTAATTAATATTTTATTAGACAAGCTTAATTTTGGAGTTTTAATTGAAAAAAATAAAATAAATTAAGTTTAGGATTTGTTAGTTAGAGCATTGGACCCCACCCATTAATGGCTCAATGAAGTGATGATTTGATTGATAATGAACGAATGTTAGTGATCTAATTAAGTAAATTAAATCTGAGCATATAAATTGACTGCAACATAACTTAGAAAAACATAATAAAATTGGTATGAACAAGATTAGTTAGAAGTATTCCAACACTGATGATTGTTGATAGAAGATGATTGCATTGTAAGTGTGATGTTCATGATGAGTTTGATGCATCATTCAATTAGCGGGCATTAGCTTCTAGATTTGACATGTAGGTATGCAATGGGCTCACCCCTGTTTTACGCTTTATTCTATTGTATGTTTGTTTTATTTTTTGTAGGATGGATTAAATGGTGTTTTATCGGATCCCACTTAACCAGTGTCATCTAATTAATCGATTTTCTAGATTTATAAACCTTGAGGATGAGATCCATCGAGTTTGATTAATAAATCTATATATAATTTTCTTGAGTTTTTAGTGAGACGAGAGAATGGAAAATCGACTTGCATGTACCATAAGCAGGTGCACGCGCCAGTCAAAGTGGGCTCTGGAAGTGAGCGCTATTCCAATCTTGAGGGATCTTGAAAACTCTCATTTTGAGTTCCTCACACCCGAAGAAAATTGGAGGATTATGGGTACTGTTTAGAACAGCGCATGTCCAAACTTGTGGCTCAAAGAGTACTAAAGGCAACTAACTGCCTGAGAGTACTCTAATTTTGTGCTTAAGGCTACAAGAATTATGGAGGAAAGGAGAGGGCTTAGGATATACTGGTAGTCCCAAGGGACCAGGAAAATGAAAAAATGCTAAGAGAGTCATCAGGCCAGTCAGTTCGGGATGTTATCGTGTCTACCGCCCTATGGCTCTTCAATAGATGCCATTAGGAGTGTTCACGAGAAATATATATGTAACGACCCAGCCCAAAGTGCAACGTAATGGGCCAAGTCATTTCTTTAAAATGGGTACCCCGAAAGTTAAAGATCTATAGTCCATTCTCACTTATAAACAGGATCTTCTCCCAGTAGGTATTAGATGTGGGACTAAGTTGAGGGATCTCACAATCCACCCACCTTAGGGAATTTTGTCCCCGAAATGCCTATTCTTGGCCCGTTGCTAGCCCCAGCCCACGACTTTTTGGCCCGTGACCGGCAGCCTAGCCAACGTTTCTAATCCAGCCCACCATCAACACGAAACCAGGTTGGCTCTGATACCATTTGTAACGACCCAGCCTAAAGTGCAACATAATGGGCTAAGTCATTTCTTTAAAATAGGTACCCCGAAAGTTAAAGATCTATAGTCCATTCCCACTTATAAACAGGATCTTCTCCCAATAGGTATTAGATGTGGGACGAAGTTGAGGGATCTCACAATCCACTCACCTTAGGGAATTTTGTCCCCGAAATGCCTTTTCTTGCCCGTTGCTAGCCCCAGCCCACGACCTTTCTGGCCCGTGACCGGCAGCCTAGCCAACGTTTCTAATCCACCCACCATCTAACACGGAACAAGGTCGGCTCTGATACCATTTGTAACGACCTAGCCCAAAGTGCAAAGTAATGGGCTTAAGTCATTTCTTTAAAATGGGTACCCCGAAAGTTAAAGATTTATAGTCCATTCTCACTTATAAACAGGATCTCTTCCCAGTAGGTATTAGATGTGGGACTAAGTTGAGGGATCTCACAATATAAAAGTTTTCTTCAAAATGAGAGTTTTCTCTCATGTACTAGTTTGTTATATATTTATATTTTTGGACAAGCAACACTCATTACTGACACTTTTCTTTCTATATATATAGGTGAGGATTAAATATTGGATATGTCGGCTTGGAAGGAGGAGTAGTGGCCTACCTCGGGTACACACACTCACATACCGACCGAATGTTTGTTTTGATTGTTTTGTTATATTATTATGAAAATAAAATAAAATACTTGTGATGAAGATTTTGGTAAATAGAAATGCATAATGATAACAAGATATGAAATATATATGTTATTGTATATATTGCATGATAAAGGTGAAGATGAACAAATGAGCTGGTAGGTCGAGACCAAAATATGTAGGATATTTTTTATGTGGCCAAATTAAAGGTATGTGTGAAAAATATGATGCAAGGAATGTATATTGATGTATATATTTACACAGGCTGATTTGACAAGGTGGCCTCTAATTGCATTTTTAGGGGAGATTCTGCCCGTTTTATTTTTGGAATTTCTATCTATTTTATCGTAATTATTTTATTTTGTAAACTAGTTATCATATCATCCATGTAATACCATGATTGGATTCAGTGCATTCATCCATGTATAGTGATTAGTATTTTCCATCTTGAGATGCTAAAAGTAGATCCACTCAGGACCTGTGATGGTCCGGTTCGATTCATGGAGATCAGGATTCGGGTTGTCACAAAATAGGACCTGAAATATTAATGGGCTAAACTTTGAAGTGTTATATAACTCTATTTGTAACACCCCGTTTCGGCTCACCCGTGAACCGACCCGGAAATGTCACCGGCGACCGAACCGTTCGCTAATCTACTGGGTTCGGTTAAGCCGACCTGGACCTGCCCTCGGTGTCTCAAGATGGAGATGCAACATGAAATGCATGGATGGGATGCGTGGGTTCTAATGTAATCCTACGTACATGCTATGATGTACAAGCAAAGACAAGACAAAATAATAAATGAGAAAGCAAAAGAAAATATATATACTATTTTATAAAAATATGATAACACATAACAATCTATCATGACATTAAATCATTATCTCATTCGTTTTTACCCAAGCCGAGTCTGAACTCCAAGGCTCCCTACTTATTCATATTGATCAGTTCGTTTCATAACAAGTAATTCATTTAAGCAAACACATCAAAATCATCATTTACATAACAACAACACGATCATTATACATACGTTACATGCGGCAGGTACATGTGTGCGCGGTTCCGTGCTACTGCTCCGCAGTCCCGACAGCTTTCATCGCTCTCGTTCCTCACCTACATATATATAGAAAAACCGTCAGTAACGAGTGTTACCGGCCCGGAAAATAACTAATATCAATCTGGCACAGGAGAGCAAACTCTCCTGTTGAATGAAAACAATATACTTCCTCAAGAACTCTCATCAGGGCACATACGGGAGCCGTCGCCCTCGGTACGACAGCGTCCCCCTATCTTTCACATTCTCATGCCACGGCCATTTCTCTATTGCTTCTCGCGTCAAATCTCATTCCTTTTCACCCTCTGCACCTTCCATATTACTCCTGGCCTTGAGCACGAAGGCTGAGTACTCTCGGGCAGTCGCCTTCAATACCCTTTGAAACTACAAGTCTAGACATGCGCTGCAATGCAGTACCCGTGAACCTCCACACTTCTCCGGGTTTAAGGAACTCAAAGGTGGAGTTGTCAGGATCCCTCGGGAATGAAACGGCTTGTACACCATTCCAGAGCCCACTATCGACCCACATGTGCCCGCTCGCGTAGCTAGGTAGTCGGATTTCCCTCATTCAGTCTCTCACTGAAAATGCGAAAACTATACATATATATAGGTCTGGGTTGGGATTTATACAATAGGCCCGAAGGCAACGTGAGCTGGATCTGAAGTTCGAAAACAAACTCGAGGGATCTCATCCTCGAGGGTTATTAATCCGAAAAAAAGAACTGTTGGCTAAATGGCCCGAGTTAAATGGGATCCGATAAAATGCCACTTAACTCGTCCTGCACATGATAAATCAATACACAATGGAATAGCGTAAAATAGAGAACGAGTCCTAAACGGACCTGGTAGAAGCTCCAAACGAGCTCCTACACCGTACCTACACAATCAAGCTAAAAACTAATGCCCGCATGATGAATCACATATCCTATAGCATGCACGCACAATCAACACAATCACGTCAATCAACACACATCAACCTATATCAATTCTAGCAAGTCTACTTAAGCTAGTTTGATTAGATCATGATTATTACTTAATAACCCTAATTAGTTTCATAACTTCTATTTTTAACACCACACAATTCCACAAATTTCATATTTTATTCTAAATCAAATCTACATTTATATAAGTAATTACAATGCACAATTTATCAATCATTGCATGCAAATTCTAATAATCAATACTTTCAAATAATTAAGTTGAAATAAATTATACCTCGTGTCGTCGAAAATCGGCGACGGCTAGGGTTTCCGTTTCGTGGCTCGAAACTCGAATTCGGCACCTAGCGGCGTCCAAAGTCCGATCAGATTGGACCGGGTGCGTTCGGCGGATGATCCGGCGAATTTCCCACGAATCCAATTTTCCAGCGGTTCCGGCGGTTTTCTGACGAGTGTCGGCGGTTTTCCGGCGGATTCCGACGGTTTTCCGGCGATGATTCGGGACGGGACAATCAAGGGGTCTATCGGCACCAGCTCGACGAGCTCGGTCCAATGATAGTGACCGTTACACTATAGAAAAGTTCAGGAAGAATGGAGCTGAGGTATTTATTGGAGGGATCAATCCAATAAAGGCGAAGAGCTGTATAGACATTACGAAGAAAGCATTTAGGGCTCTGTCTGTGCCCCACTGCCATCAAGTGAGGTTGGCAACATGCATGCTTTAGGAGGAAGCATCCTAATGGTGGAAATTGACGTGAGATTTCTTCCATCACGTGGGCAGAATTTGTGGCAGCTTTCAATGGACAATGTTTTCCATATCCCGTTGTCCAGAAGAAAGCACTATAGTTCACCATTGACCTCGCACCTGGAATAACACAATTTTCTAACGTACTACACCGCATGTCTCCAGAAGAACTCAAGGAGATAAAGAGTCAACTAGAAGAGTTGTTGCAGGTAGGTTTCATCTGACCAAGTACTTCACCCTAGGGAGGCCCTGTTCTTTTCTTGAAGAAGAAGGATGGATCACTTCGGCTGTGTATTGACTATCGACAACTCAATCAAGTGGCAGTCAAGAATCAGTACCCCTTACCGAGGATTGATGACTTGTCTGATTAGCTAAAAATAGCCGGAGTATTTTCTAAGATAAACTTGCAGTCTGGTTATCACTAGTTGCAAGTAAAGGAGTTAGATATAACGAAAACGGCTTTCAGAACACGATATGGACATTATGAGTTTCTTGTTATGCCTTTCGGTCTAACAAATACACCAGCGGCCTTTATGTCACTCATGAACACAGTATTTCACGCATACTTGGACAAGTTTATTATCGTGTTTGTGGACGACATTCTGGCCAATTCAGATAATGAAGAAGAGCACGTAGAGCACCTATCCATTGCTCTTCTGGTTGAAGGGAGAATCAATTGTTTGCCAAATTCTAAAAGTGAGACTTCTAGTTGAAGGAGGTTAACTTCCCTACTCATATTATCTCAAAGGACAGAGTTGCAGTGGATCCATTAAAAGTGAAAGCAGTCACTGATGCGCCACCACCCAAGTTAGTCACTGACATCAGAAGTTTCTTGTCTTAGCGGGTTGCTACCGAAAATTCATTAAAGACATCTCCTTTGTAGCATCTCTGTTGACCAAACTCACAAGGAAGGGAGTCAAGTTCAAATGGAGTAGTAAGTGTGAGGAGAGTTTATAGTCTCTAAAGAAGAGTCTAACAACTGCTGCAATCATGACACAGCCAAATGGTGATGAAGGATTCGTAGTCTTCAGTGATGCATCGCTGTTGGGGTTAGGATGTGTCCTTATGGAGGGAGGTAAAGTGGTGGCCTATGCCTCTCGTCAATTGAAGAATCATGAGCAAAATTATACAACCCATGACTTGGAACTGGCATCAGTGGTGTTTGCTCGAAAATTTGGAGACACTACTTGTAAAGAGTCTAGTTCAAAGTCTTCACTTACCACCAGAGTTTTAAGTATATCTTCACCCAGAATGACCTTAACTTTCAACAAAGGCGGTGGATAGAATATTTGAAGGACTACGACTTCTAAATCTTCTACTATTCAGGGAAAGTGAATGTGGTAGCAGACGCATTGAGTCGGAAGGGCAAGGGGGACATAAGTCACCAGCTAGCTAGACTTTGGGCCATGTCAGCAGAAGTGCTGGCTATCAACCCTGTAGAGCAACTAATAGGGTTACTAGCAAATTTGGTTATTTCCAATGATTTAGTTGATCGTGTTAAGCTTGCATAAATGGGTGATGAGGAGTTGAATGAAATGTTGGACAAAACTTCTGACATTGTAGCTGATTCCAATAGTTTGATCAAATTTAGAGGAAGGTTGTGTGCACTCAAGGATGATGCACTGAGGCAAAATATCTTGGAGGAGGCTCATCGCTCAAGGTTCTCGATACTCCCTGGAGTTACTAAAATGTATCAGGATTTAAAGAGAACCTACTGGTGGATTGGGTTGAAGAGGGATTTTGCGGATTTTGTCTCCAAGTGTCAAACTTGCCAACAGATCAAAGCCCAACATCAACTACCTGGAGGACTATTACAAACTTTAGAAATACCAAATTGGAAATGGGAGTGTGTCACATGCGATTTTGTTGCAAAGCTCCCAAGGAGTCAGAAGAAGTATGACTTCATATGGGTGGTTGTGGACCGACTAACTAAGGTAGCTCACATCATACCAATAAAATCAATGAGGACTGCTGAATACCTGGCAGGATTGTATGTCGACAATAATGTCAAGTTGCATATAATTCCAAAGGAAATTGTCTCCGACCAAGATCCCCTATTCACCTCACATTTCTAGAAGCTTTCCAAAAAGCCATGGGGACCCAGATCAAGGTGAAAGCATATCATCCCCAAACTAATTGTCAGAGTGAGAAGACTAATCAAACTTTGGATGATTTGTTAAGAGCTTGCATTCTTGATTGGGGAGGTGACTAAGAGAAACACTTAGCCTTGGCGGAATTTACCTACAATGACTCTTACCAAGCCAGTGTAGGAATGGCACCATTTGAAAGCTTATATAGTAGGCCCTGGAGGTCTCCATTGTGTTAGCTGCAGTCTACCAAAGCAGTTATAGTCGAGCAAGAGATGGTGAGGGAAGCAACTGAAAAGGTAAAACTTATTTACCAAGGCTTAAGGCAGCTCAAGATCGAGAGAAGAGTTATGCTGATACTCGAAGGAGAGACCTAGAGTTCCAAGTTGGGAGTTTGTGTACCTAAAGACAGTGATCAAATTTAGAACATCAGGGAAGTTGCAGCCAAGATTCATATGACTGTTTCCAATCTTGGATCGAGTTGAAATTGTGCATATAGACTACTAGCATTGCCACCAAGCCTAGTTGGAGCACACATTGTTTTCTATGTGTCAAATCTAAAGAAATATGTACGAGATGAAGATCATATAGTCACAAATTTTCGAGACTTAGAGCTACAATCAAATTTAACCTATGAGGAAAAGCCAATTTGCATCCTGGCAAGAGAAATAAAGACACTCAGGAACAAGGAAATTCCTCTGGTAAAAGCATTGTGGAGACTGAACAAGAAATGGTAAGAAAATACCCTAGCCTATTCGCGGCATAAAATTCTTATAATTGTAGTAGCATGAACCGATACCGAAAAAACAGTTAATCATGATTGTTCTGTTGCCCGTTATGATAGTTTTAAGTAGGGGATATTGTAAAGACTGTGAGAAAATATATATATATATTCGACTCAGTTATATATATGATAGTTTTCCCATACCCTAGCCATCATTTTCAGTTTTATAAATTTGAAAGAGGACGTCATTTTTTAAATTTGAAAGAGAACTCGTAATAAATCTTTAAAAATAATTATTTTAATGGGTTATTGGTTAAATTTCCTAAATTTAATAATTATTGGACGAAATCAACATGGACATAAGTAATAAAAATACAGTAATGATAAATGGTCGAAAATTAATCGACACACAACAAGTGATTAAATTTAATCGGACATTGATAAGTAATTAATAAAATAAAGATGTTACCTTTACCATATTAAATTTAATAATAGGTAAATAAAGTGATTATTTTAATAGCGAGTCATTAATATAGAAAATGGGTTATTAAATAATAGTCAGGTAGCAATCACTAGCGTCTAACCTAAATAGCATAATGAAAATAAATAAAGTTCGAAATTTTATTGAGTCGAATAATTTAAAATAATTGTATTAATAAAATGTTGTATTTTCCCTCGTGGACAACCGGGTTAGCCTGAGCCTAAATTCGACCACCATGCACCGAGTGCAACCGGGGTCAAGGAATTGACTCAGTATAACATTAGGTACGCCCTTCATAATCCCATAATGGACATGTTAGAATGGACATGACAGCCATAATACAATAAATTGGACATGGCGGATTGGACTCGCTAGCTAATTATGTACATGTTGGACTGGACTCACCAGCCGATAATGGACAAGGTGGATTACTCACCAGCTGGTAAAGGACATGATCAACTGACCCATCAGCAAATAAATTGGACATGGCAGATTGGACTCACCAGTAAATTACAGACATGGTGGATTGGACTCACCAGCCGATAATGGACATGGCGGATTGGACTCGCTAACCGGTAATGGACATGATCGACTTACCCATCAGCAAATAAATTAGACATGGCAGATTGGACTCGCCAACCAATTACGGACATTGTGGGCTGACCCATCAGCCAATAGATGGACATGGTGGACTGACCTATCAGCCAACTAATGGACATGGTAGATTGGACTCACCAGCCGATAACGGACATGGCAGATTGGACTCGCCAGCCGGTAATTGACATGATGGACTGACCCATCAGCAAATAGATGGACATGGTGGACTGACCCCTTAGCCAATTAAGGGACATGGTGGAATGGTCACAACAACCATTATTATAGATAATGATAGGGAGTTTATGGACTTGTTTTATTTAATTATACGGCTAAGTGGTTAATTAGGTTAGCAGCAGGAACTAAAGACATAGAGATGACAGTATGGTTCTTCTACCAACTCAGGTAGTGAAAAAGATAATAAGCAGATTTCTCTTTTACTTTTCCTGTGTTATAAATGTGGCTATGGGAAACGGTCCGAGACTGTGGAGAGTTATTTTGGTACTTGAAAGAACATGATTTATTGTTATTATTTATATTATAGGTTGCGAGACTTATTTGCTGTATTTCAATTCATGTTCTGGTCTAGTTTGGGTGGGTCATTACATGATTTATGTTCTTGAATGTTATTTTTTCATCATTTATGTTTTTGAGTAACCCATGACTGGTAAGGGCGGGTCATTATAGGTGGTGTGTGTTTGTCAAAAATATAGGTGTATGTTTGTCAAAATGGGCTCTTGAGATAAGGTGTGTGTTTGTCAAAATGGGCTCTTGAGCTGGTGAGCGCCCACTCCATTTGTAACGACCCACCCGAACCAGACCGGGTGTTACTTAAAAATATAGGTAATGTAAATGTAGCATTCAAGAACATGAATTGAAATATAGCTAATATGTCCTGCAACATATAATATGAATCATAACAATAAATCATGTTCTCTAAAATATAAAATAACCGTCCCACAGTCTCGAACCATTTCCCATAGCCATATTTATAACACAAGAAAATAATAAAGAAGTTCAACTTTATTATCAATTCACCATATCTAGGTTAGTAAAAGAACCACCAACCACACTTCTATACATTAGTTCAAAGCTGCTCACCTGTGGAGCTAATTCCGCGTTATTGATAAAACCACTAAGCCGCATAATTGAATCAAACAAGTCAATAATATCCCTATTATTATTTCACCCATTTTTTATTATAGTTTCACAAGTCTTTTAGTAATTATCTCTCAGGTCATTCTTAGATTAGTAAAAGTCGTCTCCCAGCTCATTCTAAGATTAGATGGTCTCCCATTTCATTTTGAGATTAGTCATGGTCTCCCAGTTCAATCTAAGATTATAAATTGTCTCTCAGCTCATTCTAAGATTAGGTGGTCTCAGAATTTATTTTAAGATTAGTCATGGTCTCCCAGTTCATTCTAAGATTATAAATTGTCTCCCAGCTCATTCTAAGATTAGGTGGTCTCACAATTTATTTTAAGATTAGTCATGGTCTCCCAATTAATTCTGAGATTAGAAATTGTCTCCCAGCTTATTCTAAGATTAGGTGGTCTCCCAATTCATTTTGAGATTAGTCATGGTCTCCCAGTTCATTGTGAGATTAAAAATTGTCTCCCAGCTCATTCTGAGATTAGTACCGACAAGGCTACCGGTTTGGGAAAATACAACATTTCATATAGTTATACTAGTTTGAGGAAATACAACATTTTATATAAATATACCAGTTTGGTAAAATACAACATTTCAAATAATTTTACGGACATATATAGTAATTTTAAAGGTGCGGCCCCCGTGTTGGACTTAGTCAATTCCTTAACCCCGATTACGTTACAACGTATGGTGGTCGAATCTAGGCTCAGGCTGATTAGGGCTGCCAACAAGAGAAAGTCCAACATTTCAAATGATTATACGGACTTGGATATTTCAAGTTATTCAACTCTATAAAGTTTTAAACTTTATTTATTTTCATTACGCTATTTAGGTTCGACGGGAGTGATTGCTACTTGACTGTAGTTTAATAGCTCATTTTCTACATTACTAACTAATTATTAAAATAATCACTTTATTTACCTAATATTAAATTTAATATAGTAATGGTAAAATATTTATTTTATTAATTACCTATGACCCTCCGATTTAATTTAATCGCTTGAATTACGCCGATTAATTATCCACCATTTATCATTATTGTATTTTTATTACTCATGGCGATTTCATACAATAATTAGTTAGTTTAGTAACTTTACCGATAACCCATAAAAATAATTATTTTTAAAGATTTATTACGAGTTAATATTATTTTTTAACTTGAGGCTGTATTGAGCCCGGTGTTATTTACGAGTTGGTATTATTATTTAACTCGAGCTGTATCGAGTCAACCATTATTTATAAGTTTGCCACCCAAGGCAATTTTTTTCCTTCTTCTTCATCTCGGGCATGCTCTATTCCCGACTCCAGGCGCCCTCCAGCTGCCGCCGCCGACCACCTCTGGCCACCGTACATCATCGCTATCCAGCTCCACCATGCCATTTCAGTGTCACCCCGGCCAACTCTGGCCGCCTTCCAGCCGCGGCAATGCCTGCATCACCTGCCTAGCAGTGTGCTCACGTCGCCGATTCCACCGCCGGCGAGCGTCACCGCCTCAGTTGGGTAGTCTCCTCGACACCCTCGACCTCCTATCAACCTTCCCAGGCCAGGTTGTAACCCGTCGCCACCCAGGACGGCCAGACTTCTTCACCCACCACTGCGCCTCTATTTTTGCCCGCATCCTCTGTTTTTGGCCATTTACCACCCCAGGCCGGCATCCACACACGTGAGATTGACCCTACACTGATCGACGAAGAGAGTAGGATCATCTTGCCCGACCCTACACTGATCGACGAAGAGAGTAGGATCATCTTGCCCGTGCTTGCCCATCTCGCCAAAGCTGGGAACTCGTCCACAAATTTTAGTTTGTTTCTTGTTGATTTTAAACTTTAATCCTCACGATTATAAAGCTTATTACCAAATTAAAATATGCATGCAAGAAAATTAAGAAGAGGGAGATAGGAAGAAAACCTAAGACGGGAAGAAGACACACCGGTAAGGAAGAGGAGAACTAGGCGACTAAGGTGAGAAAGTTGCCCCTACACCCGTATGTGAAAAATGACGTCCTCTTTCAAAATTTATGAAAATGAAAATGACGGCTAGGGTATGTGAAAACACCTGTATTTCACATAACTAGGTAACTAGGTAAATAATAAAATGGGTAAATAATTAACCGGTGTTGAATTAACTGGGTAAAGAATATAACACGGTCTTTACAATCTCCCCAACTTGGAAATATTTCGTCCCCAACTAGGAAATATTTCTTCCTTTCCGAACTGCATCGGCATAAAATTTTTTTATTACTTTTTTCATGGTCTTTACAATCTCTCCAACTTGGAAATATTTCGTCCCTGAAATATCATAACGGGCAACAGAACAATCATGATTAATTTTATTTAGTTCTTCGGGATCAGTTCATGCTACTACAAATATAAACTCTTATGCGACCAATAGGCTAGGGTATTTCCTTGCCATTTCTTGTTCAATCTCGCATGTAGTTTCCTCTGACCCCTAATTTTTCCACAATACTTTTACCAAAGGAATTTCTTTGTTCCTGAGTGTCTTTATTTCTCTTGATAGGATGAGGATCAGCTTTTCCTCGTAGATTAAGTTTGATTGTAGCTCTAAATCTTCAAAATTGGTGATGATATGATCCTCATCCCATACATATATCTTTAGCATTGACATATGGAAAACATAGTGTACTCCAGCTAGGCTTGGTGGCAATGCTAATCTATATGCACACTTCCCAACTCAATCCTGGATTGGAAACGGTCCTATGAATCTTGGCTTCTAAGTCCCTGATATTTAAAATCTGATCACCCCCTTCGTAGGAGATGTCTTTAGGTACACAAACTCCCCAACTTGGAACTCTAGATCCTTCCTTCAAGTATCAGCATAACTCTTTTGTCGATCCTGAGCTGCCTTAAGTCTTTACTAAATGAGTTTCACCGTTTCAGTTGCTTCTCTCACCATCTCTGGCCCGACTATAACTGCCTCGGTCGACTCCTGATCAATGGAGATCCGTAGGGCCTACCATATAAGGTTTCAAATGGTGCCATCCCTATACAGGTTTGGTAATGGTTAATGTAGGAGAATTCAGCCATGGCTAAGTGTTTCTCCCAATCACCTCCCTAGTTAAGAATGCAAGCTCTTAACAAATCTTCTAAAGTTTGAATTGTCCTCTCACTCTGACCATCAATTTGGGGATGATATACTGTACTCAACTTAATTTTAGTTCCCATGGCTTCTTAGAAAGCTTCCCAGAAATGTGAAGTGAATAGGGAATCGCGGTCGGAGACTATCTCCTTTGGAATCCCATGCAATTTGACAATATTGTTAACATACAATCCTGCTAGGTATTCCGCCGTTCTCATTGATTTTGTGGGCATAAGGTGAGATACCTTAGTTAGTCGGTCCACAACTACCCATATGGAGTCATGCTTTTTCTGAGTCCTTGGGAGCTTTGCAATAATATCGCATGTGGCTAACTCCCATTTCCAAGTTGGTATTTCTAAAGGTCACAATAGTCCTCCAGGTAGTTGATATGGCAATGGCTTTGATCTGTTCGCAAGTCTAAAACATAGAGACAAAATCCATAACATCCCTCTTCATCCCAATCCACCACTTGGTTCGCTTTAAATCATGATACATTTTAGTAAGTTCAGGGTGTATCGAGAACTTTGAGCGATGAGCCTCCTCCAAGATATTCCACCTCAGTGCATTATCCTTTGGTACACACAACCTTCCCCTAAATCTAATCACACTATTTGAATCAGCTACAATGTCAGGAATCTTGTCCAACATTTCATTGAGCTCCTCATCACCGATTTGTGTTAGCTTAACATGATCAACTAAATCATTAGAAACAACCAAATTTGCCAGCAAGCCTGTTAGTTGCCCCATCGGGTTGATAGCTACCACTTCTACTGACATGGCCCAAAGTCTAGCTAGCTGCTGACTTTTGTCCACTTTATCCTTCCGACTCAATGCGTCGGTTACCACATTCGCTTTCCCTGGATGGTATACGATTTAGAAGTCATAGTCCTTCAAATATTCTATCCACAACCTCTGTCGATGGTTAAGGTCATTCTGGGCGAAGATATATTTCAAACTCTGGTGGTCACTAAAGACTTCAAACTAGGCCCCATTCAAGGAGTGTCTCCAAATCTTCAGGGCAAAAACCACTGCTGCCAGTTCCAAGTCATGGGTTGCATAATTTTGCTTATGAATCTTCAATTGACGAGACGCATAGGCCACCACCTTACCTTCTTGCATAAGGACGCATCCTAAACCCAACCGAGACGCATCACTGAAGACTATGAATCTTTCATTACCATTTAGGAGGGTCAAGACTGGTGCAGTTGTTAAATTCTTCTTTAGAGACTGGAAACTATCCTCACACTTACTACTCCCCTTCCTTGTGAGTTTGGTCATCGGCGATGCTACTAAGGAGAAGTCTTTAATAAATTTCTTATAGTAACCCGCTAAACCAAGGAAGCTTCTGATATCAGTGACTGACTTACGTTGTGGCCAATCAATGACTGCTTTCACTTTTGATGGATCCACTGCAATTCCAGCCTTTGAGACAATATGACTAAGGATATTTACCTCCCTTATCCAGAAGTCACACTTTGAGAGCTTGGCGAATAGTTGATGTTTTCTCAGAACTTGAAGAATAATAGACAAACTCTTCACATGCTCTTCTTCATTATTTAAATAGACCACAATATTGTCCACAAATACGATAATAAACTTGTCCAGGTATGTGTGGAATACTGTGTTCATGAGTGACATAAAGGTCCCTGGTGCATTTGTTAGACCAAAAGGATTAACCAGAAGCTCATAATGTCCATGCCGAGTTCGGAAAGCCGTATTCAGTATGTCTAACTCCTTTGCTCGTAACTGGTGATAACCAGACCGCAAGTGATCAAACAAGTCATCAATCCTCGGTAAGGGGTACCGATTCTTGACTGGCACTTGATTGATTTTTTGATTATCAATACACAGCTGAAGTGATCCATCTTTCTTCTTCACAAAAAGAATAGGGGCTCCCCAGGTTGAAGTAGTCGATCAGATGTAATGTGGTTTTTATTCCATGGATTTCCACCATTAAGATGCTTCCTCTTGAAGCATGCATGTTTCCACTCTCACTTGATGATGGTGGGGCACAGACAGAGCTCTAAATGCTTTTTTGGTAATGTCAATCTAGTTCTCCGCCTTCATTGGATCGATCCCTCCAATAAATACCTCAACTCTATTCTTTCTAAATTTCCCATAAGCTGTTACTATCATCACCTGCTGGCAGCATCACTTGTCGGATCTACCGGTGGCACTGGGTTTGGATGCTCCCCCTGCTCGCCTAGGTCTGCTAACCCTGCCCTCCCAGGGGCACTCCCTGACAACCATCTGGGGTGAACCATAGAATTTGTATTTTCGGAAGCCTACGCCAGTCCCTGTATGGCCATCATGATCTGAGCCAATACATTCTCGGTGTTCGCAGTTAGTGGAATAGCTAGGTTTGACTGTCTATTAGTGCCTGCT